>OY735225.1:4591360-4713860 GCA_963457665.1 Thysanoteuthis rhombus
AGTACAGTAGGTTAGTTTTTTATCATACCATTCGATATTTTCACAATAAAATTAGTATTGGTAAAAAGTTCAGGATATACTTATATCTATATGAGCAACAAAACGTGCGAGTTTCGGCTTATTGGACCGGTTGCAAAGCGAGAAAATTGTTCAAATTTCGAAGAAAGTATCCTTTTGGGCCCAGCCGTTGCAAATGATGTCCTAATTTGATAAAAAGGAGACCCACTCTGGTTCCAGACATTTTTGCCAGATATCAGATGATTTACAGACCTGATGAACGGAGTGAAAATGCTGAAAAACATTGTCTGCAATGCGTAGTGAGTAATCCGTGTTGTCTGGAAATTCTGGCAACTTTTGTTAAAATTTTAAGTTAACATTAAAAGAGAGGAATCGAAATGTACATAGTGTGTCCTGGCAATTAAATATAGCCAATCTCAGCCATTTAAAAATCACCATTCAAAACGGTGAACTAATGGATTATTGTAGAAATAGCCGATATCTTTTGAAACAGAAGATACTTTCTCACAGATTCATTATAGAATCAAATAAGTGGTCAATACTCCACGGAACAAATTATTTTAACTAGTCTTCAACTTTAACTCTAACTATCCACCCTGCTGGGACTGGGGGCCCTTCTCTATGCTAAGATTTTTTCGATGTCATATGACTTTCCCCTCAAATTTATCTGAATATTTTGGAAAGAAAAAAAAAATCAAAAAAATCAAAAATAACTTTCATGCGTGTACATCAGGATGTCATCGGTGTTGTAAACTTCCATTACAAATATGAATACCATTAGGACGAGGAATGAACATAATAAGAGCTGCGTATCAACACTTATAACATATCGGACTTAATTTGAAAGTTACGAAGAGCTTACTGGTGAGCAACTGGTGAGTCAGATTGCTGACATCATTGAAAACAAAAATCAACAAAAACAAACTGCCCACAAATGCCAATTCACTATCCTAGATGTGGTGAGGGATAAATGTGCCTTTGGGCGAATGGGCTCAAAACACAGATCATGTAAATTGTAGAATGCTCGGTTAGTTAGGTGTGAATGCAAAAAGAAATCGAAGTAAATACAATCAAGTAATACTAACAGAAAATGATTAGACGATTTGTTCTAAGATTCATTCAGCTATACAGTCGCTAGGGCAATTACGTAATGCAGAGACGGATCGCGTATTGAGATAAGCCGACATGATCTGCCAACGGAAAATTCAATCCACAACTGCGAAACACCAAGTCTTTCAAACGAAGATATTGATAGGATTACCGGCACCAGTATCCGCAGTTTTGATTGTTATTTTTGGAAATTGTCCTGGTTGCATGAACAGTGTGAACAAAGATATGTCTGGCTGCTTCTTGGTGGTTTGCAAGATCATCACCCCGTTTAAGTCTAAGGGGCTTGAGCAGACCAGTGTTTCCCTGCACATACTGACAATTCTTTTATCATTAGCCTGTATCTTAGCTATATGTATGGCTAGAAGTATAAAAAAAGTTCTGATTTGTTTTCATTCGATGGAAAGAAAGTGTGCAAGTTGTTGGATAACACATCAGGAAGTGTAACTTGGCGGCGTACTCTACGTTTCGGTCTTGTGCAATTTTTGCATCTATTGGCCCAATACTATGTCCAGTCATTCTTACGGCATGACCAGCCCATTGCCATTTAAATTATGTGTTTAATTGTTATCGTCTTTTAAGATAAACAAATGAGAGAAGGAGAGTGAGAGAGAACGAATGAGTGTTTGTGTGTATTTGTAGTATGTTAAACAAAGTTATGTTATTATTTTGATTATATATATATATATATATATATATATTGAATTGCGATCATTACGCTACTTTCCTCTCATTAAACGCAGTGTTGAAAATGCATGTATAGATTTGATAGTAAAAATACATGTTTTCCTTTTTCCACTTGAGTTTTCTGCCTGATTTAGATTATGTTGCTTTTATTTTCCTAATCTTCAATTCATTTGGAATTCGATAAAGAGTTATGCCACATAGAATTGGCAATTTCTTTTATATTCACAGTTTGAATGCTGGTTTTAGTCTATCGATAGAAACAGTACGAAGTCCATCTGAAATTTGTTTGTTAAAATGTTCTTCATTACGACTTGATACTTTACAGGGCCCCGAGTTCGGAACTTCCAGATATTTTCTTACACTGTCCGTAACCATACGCTTTCACATTTTTAAAAGTCTTCGGAGATATAAGAATCGGGTTCTGAATGTATGATACTTGATAATTCGCCCATATCGTGAAGTAGAAGTTGGTTAGTTTCGTTACTCGAGGGAGACGACCTGCAATATCCATGAGTACTGTTTAGAAGCAAAGAGAAGGCAATTTAAACCGATGAACTTCACTCTTCGTATGTTTGATAATTCTTACTCCATGACAAAGCTGACATTCGTTACGCAATGTTTTTAGCATTTTGCTTATTTCTGACCAATAATGCCGAGATTTTATCAAATTTATCGAAGCTGACATTCCAGAGCTAGATAAATTATGCGGACAGCCAAACACAGACCTCTTGAGCTTCTGTGTAACAAAAGGTCTTGAATAAGGTTGTGACACATCGCATAATAGAGTTTGATCTTTGTTTACTGAATACGGTTTCAAAATGTTTGCTTGTCCCGACCGGACAAAGAAATCAATCAGCAACTATATTTTGACTTCCTTTAATAAGTGAAATATCACTGGTATATTCCGTGATGATAAAGAGGTGACGTTGTTGTCCGTCAGATTTTAATGCAGATTGGCTTTTATTGCTGCTCAATGTAGTTGGTTATATAGTTTGGAATTTAATTAGAGTCAGATACTATTAATCTAATTAACTTCACTAAGTAACTGCTACAGTTGTCCATTTCGAATTAAGGAAGCGCATATAGGAATATCTACTTTTCAATATTCGTATTGAGTGACAATCCTGGTATTCAACCATTTATACTCCCTAAGTACATCAATAACCTATGACGGGAGGGAAGTTTTTTAATAGATAAAAGTATTGTTAATCTACAAAAAAGGATTTGGTGGAGAGAAGGACTTGAGTGGCTTTATTATATCAAAGTATAAGAATTATTCTGTATTTTGCATTTCTATGTGAATTCATCTGTATGAACTAACATTTGCTTTTTCAAACAAGCTGTTTTTTTATAATAGCAAATGCCTAACAAAAAGCACAATAAAAGTTAATTTCAATTCGTTTGTATTCTGCACCCTCGAACTGACCCTCAAATTGAGGACCATACAACGTGCACATTAGAGAATCATGCTCAACATTGCATGGAGAGATCATGACAGCACAATAGAGAAAAAAAAGCAGGAGTCCGAGATGTCATAGAATCCATTACAAATCTCAAATGGCAATGGGGTGGCCATGTCGCAAGAATGGAAGACAACCGATGGACATTGCGACATGGATCCCCAGAGATCACATTCGAAACTGAGGCCGGCAGAATATAAGATAGAAAGACGAACTAGACAAGTTCAGAACATATCGGATCTGCAACGCCCATGAGAGAGAGAGGGGGGGTCTAGCGAATTCCGAGTGAAGTCTATGTCCAACGACGACTGATGAAAGGCTGATGATGATAATGATGACACCCAAAGAAAGTGGAACCCCCCCCCCCCCCCCGGTATGTGCTCCTGAAATGCGAAATCAATAACGTTTGGGGCTTTCGTTGTGTTTAGGATACTAGGCTTAACGATAGGCAGGAAATTGGAGCCCCGTTTTAACACCAGTTTATCTATTCGACTGCACTTTGCCGAAAAACTGGCTGAGGGGGTCAAACAATTGGAAGATGGAGACAAACGAGTCGAATCCGGTGTGTGACCTTTCTATTTGGATCCTTGAGTAGCACACTCATGTTTTCACTTTCATGCCCGATAGTCAAGTACAGAATTCCTTTTCGTCAGCGGGAAATGGGAAGAGACACTTTCAACCCGGATTCAAGTCAGGATATTTTTATTACTTAGATACAGAGGATACATTCACGTATTAAAACGGTTATTGCTACTCAAATCAGTCAGCCATAAACACTTTATTCAAATTGAATTATATTGTTTTCTGCTTGTTCGTATTTACAATCTGTAAACTGTCTGATTATTATTATCTTCCATCATTTCTCTTCTCCTTTCTTCCCCAACCTTTTCCTTTTATGATCAGGGATAACAATGGAATAAGATGCTTATGCATGAGTGTGAGCAAAAATACTTGACCCTCACTATAATTGTCATTCATACATTACTCCTCTCGCACAAATCTGAAGCCTACAAATTAAGTTTTAGTAGTAGTAGACCACATGAATACAGAGGAAGCTGTTTATCGTATCGTTGATATTATCAGAGAGTATTTATTACCAAAGTTAGTCGGCCCCAAACTTGTAATGTCATAGAAGCTAGTCTCAGAAATGACTATTCAAAACTGTTAACTAATAAGCTTATATAATGGACATTCAAGTTTTTTGTATGTTTATCTGCCCCTAACAATTGACTCTTCCACTTGAAGACCTTCTATCCACTTCTTGAAACAATAAACCCCTCCACTGAAAATAATTCAGTATTCAGTTCTAAAAAAAAAAAAAAATAAATAAATAAATAAAAATAAATAAATAAATAAATAAATAAATAGATAAATGAATAAATAAAAAATCTTCTGATAGAAATTCGAATTTATCCGTGAATTGTCTCAGGGAGATTACAATATTTAAAAAAAAAATCTACGGTTGTTTAAAACAGAGAATTTATAATAATCAACGTAAATTGTCCTGATTTTCATATCCTTTGCTTAATGTAATCATCCGGGTATTTTCCTGGAGAATACCTATCTCAAAGTGATCACAGTGAGTTGCTTCCTCTTTACTTCCCTTGGTTTTTACTAGTCAAGTTCTACACAATGTGAAATAAAAATCTGGAAAATTATATTGCATCAATCTTCCGATGAGGAGGAGCCTGGATGCCTCGAAAATCAGCATTCAAAATCATGGCTTCCACTTGTGTTTGAACACTGGCCACAAGTACTGCAGGGAAATATGCACCAAAACTAATCACTATGCAAGGGAAGGAAGGAGAGACGCAAAACCCACGTCGGTATCAAAAATCAAATTCATTTTTCTTCTGGGCAGACCAAAAATACATAGATAATCTTTGAACAAACAAACAGAGAGAAGGAGTGTCTGGTTGATCAGACCTTCTACGGCCATGGGCCAGCGGCCAGTCCGTAGCTTTGTCCGTGGCCACCCGCGTACCCGTCGCTGTACACTACTACTCTCTCGTGACCAACATTTGGTTCCCTAACTTAAAAGCGAGTGTCCATTTTCTATCGTTATCTCTTTTACTAAATTAACTCACCCTCTTTTACACGATACCGGAACTAAATGATCATCTACCCTATTTTCTTCTCTTTTACTCCTGGTTTCTTCCGTTTCACACGCTGCTAAGCTCACTGTCCTTGATCCCAATGTCTGAAGTATCAAATTTCAGTCCGATCTGGTCATCTACTAGGCAACTTCGTTTGGAGAGCCTGCGAATGGTGCAGACTTCCTAGTCAGATGGTTTCTCTGAATGAACGGTCGTTTAGCTCCGATGAATAAAGATAAAAATTGCGAAAAACAATTTGTTTTTTGGTCTTAACACATTTTTCTTGTACTTTCAGATTAACGCCTGCTCTCTACAACAAAAACAAACAAAAACACCCCCAAAAAACACACAAAAAAAGACAAGTTGAAAAATTCAAAGCTGGAAAAAATGGATTTCTACCACACAAACATCACAAATTTAACAACTCTGGCCACCACAATGAATGAAAGTAGTCCAACACTCTATCAACAAAGTAGCAAAATTCTTTGGTCGGTGGTCAGTCCAATTCTTACATTAATTGGCCTGCTAGGCAATACGACTGCCTTTCTGGTTCTTTTCAAATTATTCCGTGCAAACAAATCAACATTCCACTTATTCCTCGCCGTCTTGTCCCTGAATGACATGGTTGTGCTTTTAACTGGATTATCACGTTATTGGATCCTAAGTGTCTTTGCCTTTGACATCCGTGATGAAAGCAACGCCAGTTGCAAATTACAACTCTATGTAATCTATACAACGATGCATTTTTCCGCCTGGATCCTCGTCTCGGTCACTTTGCAGCGATGCCTAATCGTGGCCAGACCAACAAAATATAAACAGATATATACCCCGAAATCGGTAGCTATACAACTAGGCATCATTTTCATCATATTGTCGGCGATAGACTTTCATTATTTCTTCACTAACGGAATCGTTAACGGTACTTGTGATTCCTTATCGGACGCCATTTTAGAATTTGAAGAGTATGTTTTTGTTTGGGTTGATTTGTTCATTCTTTGCATCATCCCGTTTACCATTATGCTACTAAGTAATATCTATTTCATGAGGCATATCACTCAATACAGTGCAGCAGCAAATCCATCTGAAGACGTGATTGGAAGAAAAATCAGACATTCTCTCCAAATCATTATGAGACTGACTTGGTTATTCTTGGCTACAAATTTACCCGTTTCTATTTTTCTGATATTTGACTCTTATTACACTGGTGATCAAGACGATGTCATTGAGCTGGTGAGGACAGTCTGTTTTTTGATCCAATATGCCGGTTTTTCGTTCAATATTTGTCTCTACGTTTCTGTTGACCCGAAATTCCTCTCCCTTCTTCGCAAAAAAGGTAAGTTCTGTACGAGAACTTGATGTCTCTAATTGGAACCCTCTGGGAAAGTATTTGATAAAGATTTAGTTAGATTGATCTCCGCTACCAACAACAGACCGGTCTAATCTATGTTGCTGAGTTTTGGTTATTTATGTGTTCTGACATTTATTTATATATTTATAGTAAAAACTTGGAATTTTGCACAAAGATACACACACGCACACACAATATATATATATATATATATATATATATATATATATATATATATATATATATATATATATATGAGAGAGTAGAGAACCTTTTTTAAAATTTCTTCCAAAATAGTTTTTTGTGGAAGGTTCAATATGCAAAATAATATTCTGCTACATTTGTCAATAGTTTATTCCTGCTCATTTTTTCAGTGATCGTAACCCAACAAAAGGTGAAAGAAGAAACTTTCTGATTGATCTCCCCTAACACATCAGGTGTTGTCGATGATGATTAATAATTTCCCCTGGAATGCTCATATCTTTTTTTTTTATCAGCCTTCAAAAGTCCTTTATTGAACAGAATTCTCCCCTCAATGCCTGTGATATATGGGACTTAGCGGTTGGCATGACCCTGCCAAACTGTTCCATGACCTATCAGTATGCAGGAAAGAATGGATTCATGCAAGAGCGTTTGTGTGAAGTGAAAACCGGAGCTTGAACTCAGCTGGCCGATCTTAAGTTATACATTACAAAAAGAAGCCTTTACTGCATTGTTGCACAATACACGAAAAGAACCAAGGTATCAAAGATAGAATCACAGAAGTTCAGATGATTGAGTTAAATATCTCACTGAGCACTGAGAAGGAATATATACATTGTAATTTCAGACAACTGTTGGGAAACTTTTTCTCTTCAATGATCTCATGTCCTTCTCTGAAGTTTCCCTTCGAAAGTTCTCCGCACTTTGGCATAAATGCTTGCCTATCAGCGGGTTCTAAATTCTATCACCAATTTCTCTTTGGTGTTATTTTGCCAGTCTCCCAGCCGATTCGAACTTCACCGTTTTTCCATCTTGACCGATCATTGATCTCAACTTCGTCGATTTCATTTTCACAGATGTTCAGATATCTTTCATACGTTCAACAACTCGATTGCATGTTCTGACTCAAACGCGTATTCGTCACCTGTGAATGAAATAACAATGCATTTACAATATAACGATCACGATTATCTTTTATCTTCTAATTCTCCTTACTTCGGGGAGCACACATGGGTGAAACCCCATGTGTTTTCTGTGACTTGAATAGTCTTTCCGTAGTTTGTGTCCCGCGTCTTAGAATGCACCCCCGTTGTTTCAGCGATAAATTCAGATACAGAACCTCCAACTTACTTATTAGGTATACCACTGATAATCCGATTTCCATAATTGTTCCTTGATCTTCAAAATACCAAGCCTTATGGATTCAAAGCCTTTCAGTAACCTCGGCTGCATTAACTCAAGGCTATTACGACTACTTTGCATTGAGCTCCTACCTTTCGCTTGAGCGCTATCATCCATCTTCCTCTTCTGTCTATATACATATATACCTTCTACTATATACCCAATTTGTCACGGATCCAATCTTCCTCAATTACCTAGTAATCCAATCTAAACAGGCCTTTTCTGTCACGATCAATCTTACATGTATTATGTCTCATTTGCTGAATCATTAAAGGTACGTTCTGTTTGTTCAAACATTTGTATCGGTCCATATCCATACATAGTGCGGAAATTCTCCCTTATCGAATACCTTCCTTCAACAACATTCATCGTGATGTTAAAGCACGTGGCCGAAAATTCAAAGCACGTGGAGACAAATTCTTTTGTTCTCAGCAACTACGCGATTTTGTCACTACGCAGAACCAACTACCATTACTGTTCTACATCACAAAAAATAAACATCTACATTCTGAAGAATTTAGATGCAATTAATAGACCCGTCAAAATGGAACATCTTCTCCCACCCCGCAAAAGCCCAAAACGTTTTTTTTTAATCCAAAAAAATGATTCTCAGAGAGGTGTATTGGTATACTCATGTCAATTTGCAAGTTCGTAGATAAAATGGTACAACAGGAGTTCTTGAACAGACACAAACACACGGTTTTCCAATACTGGTGGTTTGGGAATTTTTTTTATAAAAAAAGCAACTGAAATCAAGATAAAAAAAAAACATCGCTCGTGAATTATTTAAATTACAACTGATAGAAATCTTATTTAAATTTGAAATTTCCTAAAATATTTACTCTTCTTGCAGCCAGAAAATTAGAATCCAGTTTCCGATCGAGGAATTCTTTGGGGCTCAAGAGAAAGCATCCCTCTTTATCCAGAACAGTCGGCAATTCAAGCACTGATGCACACTGTATTCAAACTCAGGCGGAGACTATTCTCACCTAAGCTGTAATCTCTGAAGGAAAAGCTTAAAAGCATTGATTCTGTACTCGGGGCACACACCCACCAAGGCGAGAATTTGGAATTCAAACATTTGGACTAATTCAAAATTATTGTACAAAATATCCACTCTGACAGGCAGTGTTAATTGCTGTCCAAAAAAGAAATAGACATATAGACAAACGGGAATCAAATAGCGCTTAATTCGATTCGTTTGGATTTCGATCACTAAAAGTGGGAAAAAATCTTCCCCTCGATTTTGACCCCTAGAAAGTAACAAGAAAAAAAAAAAACATCCCTTTGATATTGACACCTGAAAGTGTGCTGGGTAGTGCCCTCCCCCCTGTTTTCACCCCTTAAGATACCCCCCCCCCCAAAAAAAAAAAATCGAAAAAAATCTTCCTACAAAACCTGAACCCCTGAAAATGGAAGAAAATCTTATGCATTTTGACTCCTGGAAGTGGACAAAAATTCTTCTATTACATCATAAATATCTTTAGAATTGATGAATAATCCTATAAATAGGCCCTCCCCTGATTTGAAACCCATAAAGCACATTTTGTGCGTGGGTGCTTTTCAAAAACTAATTTGCTGAAAATACTTCTCAGTGATCAAATCCGTGCCAACAAAAATAATATGGATTTATATCGAGTAGTTTTTGTGGTAGGCAAGCACATAATACATACATACATACAGACTTTTGCATATTATCATACGATACAATACTAACTCCTAATTACGTCATTCTATTTTTACTAATAGATGATATTGTATTAACGTGTTCGGGATTTATTTGGGCATTTTTGTGTTCTGAAAGTAATTACGTACTTTAAAAAAAAAGGGTAAAAAATTCATGGGAAGTTTAATTAAATACCATTAATCTAGTCGGCATCATCATCAAAAACAGGAGCCCAACAGGGAGGGAAATTTTCGATTCCTCGTCGAAAAAATCCTGTGTTGTTTTTGTCTTTAAAGTTTCTATCTTCCATGGGGTTAAACATTACTATGCACTATAAACGGCATTGTCGGATAGAACAGATGATGGAATAAATCCGGACGTCATTTCTTGCCATTTAACCCAGGTCTTGCCCTAGTTAGTTAGTATATAATTTATAGCAGTGGTAGTGAAATACGTAATTACTCTCCAAACACCCTGATGTATTTGAATAATCATAATTGTTTTATGTCATATTTGATCAAAATATTTGGAACTTGATTAAAATGTTTTTTCCTGTTGAATTTGATTTTTGTTGATTTAATTTTTTCTCAATTCAAAATTCAAAACTTCGGTAAATCAAAATTAAACTATAATACTTTTTCAACACCAAATTTGTTTGATTATACCAAGTGGGAATTTATCAAATAGACTTGATAAGACTAAGAATTTTATTATGTATATGCAAAGGCTGAAAAATAGATTTAAAATTCTTACTGAACAAGATGATATCAACATCAACGAACTAAACAAAAAAATGGCAGCATCTATAGTAGAAGTCACCAGTATATTAAAACTAATGAGCACACAACCCATTTGTAAAATCTCAGACAAAACCAGAAATCTCACGGAAAAAATGCAGAAACCACAAGCCACCGACTACAACAATAGAGAAAATTGAAGAGGCTGAACTAAAATTAATCAAGACAAAACGAAGGGAAAACAGAAGGAGATACACGACAGCAGTCATCGAATCGACTCTTGAAAGAGGTCGGGGCTTCAAAGCTATAAACAGAGGCCTCAACTCAGGACGAAAGCAAATAACCAGCGTACTCGAGGAAAATGGAAACCTAACAACAGACAGAGACAGGATTGTCGAACGTGCCAAAGAATTTTACCAAAAACTTTATTCGTCCAAACAAGGACTACAAAACAATGAACAGGATACGCAAGACGTGAGCAAGTAATTCGAGGACTTACCAGAAGTAAACCTGAGGGAGGTGAAACAAGCCATCAAAAAGACGAAGAAAATAACGGCCTCTGGATCAGACAACATTGCCATTGACCTACTCCGAAAAGCGGGTAAAATCATCGCTGGGATACTGGCTGTCCTTTTCAACTTGTGTCTAAAACACAGTAAAGTCCCAGATGACTGGAATACTGCTATCATAATGCTTTTATACAAAGAAGGAAATCTGAAAGACCCCAACAACTACAGGCCTATAAGCCTACTCAACTGCGTATACGAACTTTTCACACAGATCATCACTAACCGATTCACAAAAACGCTTGATGAAAACCAGCCACGAGAGCATACTGGCTTTAGAAGAAGCTACTCGACCGTGGACCGCCTGCATTCGATAAATCAGCGGAAAGAAAAAGCAGCTGAATATAAACTACCACTCGCCATAGCATTTATCGACTTCAAAAAGGCGTTCGACTCAGTAGAAATCCCTTAGGTCATGGAGGCCATCACTCGACA
The DNA here is from genome assembly GCA_963457665.1 of Thysanoteuthis rhombus. NCBI lineage: Eukaryota > Metazoa > Mollusca > Cephalopoda > Oegopsida > Thysanoteuthidae > Thysanoteuthis > Thysanoteuthis major. The sequence goes on from OY735225.1 coordinate 4,602,864, forward strand.
AGGTGTAAATCCAGTACATGTCAAAGTGCTGAAACATATATACGATCACAGCTGCTCCTTTATCAGGCTACGTAAAGACTCGGGCCCCTTTCAGCTCCAGAAAGGAGTAAGACAAGGTGATACCAGCTCACCCAAATTCTTCACAGCCTGCCTCGAGATGATCTTCAGAAGACTACACTGGGAGATTAAAGGAATTAGAATAGACGGCGAGTATCTGAGCAACCTCAGATTTGCAGACGACATTGCCCTTTTCGCAGAGATAAATGAACTGAAAGAAGAGAGCAAGAGAGCAATGATAAATGAACCGAAAGAAGAGAGCAAGGAAGTCGGCCTACACATGAACTTCAGCAAGACGGAAATCATGTGCAACAACCACGTCGGAGATAAAAACACTAAGAGGACACAGAACTGGAGAGAGTAGATCACTACATCTACCTAGGACAACGAATCTCCATGAGACCCTCAAAAGAAGAAGAAATCAAGCGAAGAATCACACTAGGATGGCAAGCCTTTGGCAGAGCAAGCTCAACCTTCAAAAATAAGAATATCCCATTAATCCTAAAAAGAAGGGTGTATAACCAATGCATCCTCCCAATAGTCACTTATGGAGCTGAAATATAGAACCTAACCAAGAGACAGATCTGCAAATTGAGAACCATGCACATGAAATAATTATGTTGGGCCTCACATGGAGAGACCACAGCACATCAGGGAAAAGACAAGATCATAGAATCCATTAAAAAACTCAAATTGCAATGGGCTGGCCATGTTGCAAGAATAGCTGACAATCGATGGACATCACGACTCACGACATGGATCCCCCGAGATCACATGCACAACTGAGGCCGACAGAATATTAGATGGAGAGACGAGCTAGACAAATTCAGAAAGTACTGGCCCTGCAACGCCCATGATAGAGAAGTGTAGCGAATCGTGGGGATGGTCTATGTCTAACGACGAACGTTAAAAGACTGATGATGATGATGATGATGATATAATCGAATCACTGTAGCCTCACAAATGGCTGACCAACCCTTCAAGTGGGCTACAGATACGTTTCTCTTTGAGTGTCCATGTGCCCAAGTATTTCATTTTGGGAGGGCTACAACCTTGGAAGTCAGCAAGGGTATATCGCACAGCACCATCTGGAAGACATTTTTTTCTTTTTAGAAAGTGGTTTATGGGGTCCCTATTGTCATTTTTGCAGCCTTTTTAAGATCATTTTGTAGGTAGTTTTTGATGATTTCTGTTCTATTATTTAGTTGAATTACTTTTTTTTATCGTAAAGGGAACATAAAATCTTTTGAGCTGTCGAGGTGGGTGATTGAGCAAAAAAGAGGTTAAGGATCACTGGCGTAAAGGAAACGTTCATGATGCGTTTTCGAAAAATCAGACACATAGTGTGTGATGTCCTGAAGTTTGCCGACGTCATCGTTTTTATTTTCTTTCTGAAAGCCTTCATCGTCTCCATATAATGCTAAGGCAAACAAAAGCAAGGAAGTTGGTCTGCACGTGAACTGCAGTTTAATAAATGTCGTGTACAACAAACACAGGGGACAGAGACGAAACGGTCACGATCGAAAACAGGGCTGAGGAAAGTAAAACTACTGATGACAACGAATCTCCATGAAATCCCCAAAAAGAAGAAATTAAGCGAAGAATCACTCTAGGTTGGCAAACTTTCGACAGTGCAAGCTCAACCTTCAAGAATAAGAAAATCCCATTAGTCTTGAAAAGAAGGGCGTACAGCCGATTGTCACATACCGAGATGAAACACAGAACACAATCAAAATATTGGCTGGCGAATCTTGGAGAAGGTCTATGTCTGATGACCTATACTAAAAGGCTAATGACGATAGTCTCGTGTACGAGTCGATTTCGTGCAAAACTCTTTGCGGAAGGATGGGTCATGGGCTAAGGAAGAATTGATTAAATTCTGGGGCAGATCCATGGACATTTTGCTCTTTCCTCTTCTGTATAGTAGCTATATATGAACTGATTTTCATTTGGTTTTGAGTGACAATGACGTTAATGGCGATTTTAGCTCGTACCGGTAACTTGAATGTAACAATCTTTTGAATTCCTTTGAGGAAGCATTGTCAACTTAATACTAATTTTGATTAGCATTTATTTCATTGTGAATCGCGTTAGCGGTTTACTATAGATGCGGAAATCATCTTTCCCTTCTGCCATATAACTATCCTTACGTACTTTTCTCCAGCTTAGCTTTCATTACCTAATTCCTATCTTTAGGTTTTTGTTCAGTTTTTACGCCGGTTTGATTTACGCCGACTGACAGTCGTAGTCTTGTGGGTAGTTTCGTGGTCCAGTAGGCATTAACTCTAGTTAATTCGATAACATTTTCAAGCGGTAACCCCTTTAAAGAACAAAGGAAAATGGATTCTTAGAGTTATAGTGTATCACTCCTGTGATACACTATTAAGGTGACAGCCTCTGGTTCTATTTCTGTTGTGTTTTATGACTGCTCCTAGATGGCTATTCCATTAGTCGTAATAAAGTTAACGATGATCTATATTTAATTTCTTCATTCTTTGACAAAATATCGTGACGGGTCAAACTATTTTAAATATATCGCTGAATGCTTAAAAGTTATATTGGGCGAAATCGGGTAGGATACACCGGGTAACGTAAGACCAGTAAGGTTAACTGACGTCGAACCGTTCATTATGTAGAGTGGTGACCATCTGGGTATAGCAACAAAATTGTTCTGCGGTCGTTTCGGTTGATAATGAAGACCATTGATTTACAAAGCATCTTGCCAAACCAGGACTTATAAACCGTCTCACTCTGTTCCACGGAAGACCAATGATTATGTGCTCTCCTAAGGGCTGTCATACTCGTATCGAGTAATAGATGTCCCGCTCAATAGATGGATCTATTCATAAGCAAATTGAGAAACTAGTAGCCTTGTGTGTGATTATGTCAAGCCTAGTAAAGCTCAATAAACAAGTGCATCAACGATATTACACTTGTAAATGTCTTGTTACACTTCAACACTGACACACTTTGTAGTTGTGACTAGGGCTGCCAACCTTTGGAAATATAAGAGCGGGGGGGAGGGATAAGGTCTGTTTGTGTTTACGCACCGTACGATGGATCAGTGTTATTTTAATTCTTGTTATTTATTTCTCTCTTCTATTTTGTCAACACACTAGATAGATCATTCCGTACAGTTAAATTAGTGCCTGATAGTGTGCAATTTTCGTAATTGTACCGTAGAGTGACGGAGTTGAGGGTGGGGGTCAAAAGTTATTCGTAGCATTTTCATTTCGCGAGTGGTTTGCATCACGCCCCCCCCCCCGTGAAATTCGATCAGCTACTATACTTCTACACGAACATTTCCGACAAGTTATCGAAATATGGGACATTTACGAGTTTATATGGATACGGGACAATGCGTTGAAATAGAGGATTGTCCTATTGAATATTGGGCAGTTGACTAGTTGTGACCTACCGTTAGGATATTGATCTTTTGTCAGTCATCAATAAACTCCTCTTTTAATCAGCCCTTCCCGGGGTTATTCAATGGCATTGCACTTCCTGAGCAATTCTTACAAGTGCAGGTGTCCCTCACTATCAGAGAGCGCAGCATTCGTATCAAACTCATTTGTAAGTCGAAATGGTGTAACGTGAAGAAGTAACTAACCGACCAAACCTCAAAATGAAGCTGACGGTATGTTGACTTGGGGAGTCGTAGATTGGGGTTGTGGAAGGTACAGGAGACTTGAGTGTAGAAGAAAGAGGAATAGGGTAAGCGTAACCTCAATATTGCTCCGCTGCAAAATAAATACTGGAAGCCATTTTCGCTTTTTGACTTTGTTGAATGCGAAAAGATAGAGTAAAGTAATCATTCGAAAAATGGGAGAATACCTGTATAAGTCATATTATATTGTATGTGCGTTTAATACATTATTTCATGTAAATACATTGTCAGCAGTTCATTTTATACTGACTAGTATACTTAATTATTGTTATGTATAAGCATTTTATTGTCGAGCATATATTACGTTACTCTATTATATTGTTTCTTGTGTATATCTATTACACTGTCATGTGCACCATTTCTTTTCAGTTTTCTTCTTTTATGAATTATTCTCTTGACATCGTATGGGTCTTCGGTGTGATTGATGGAGTAAAAACGATTTCTATGGTTGCCAGGGTTTCCAACGGAAAAAAAGTACGCTTAGAATATATGGGGTGAATTGCACAATGGTTAACGGCGTGGGCTATGGAATCGGCAAACAGAGTTAAAACTTTGACTGAGGCTATTTACATTCACTTCGCACTAACGCCCTTGGATAAGGCGTGAGTCAATCTTTTCTCCTAGGTAGGGGTAAAATAGCAGGACTAGCTCGGCTCTAAGAGAGAGAGAGAGAGTTTTTAAAACCAGGTATTTGGTTAAGTAAAAATGCCCCAAATTTGCACAATTCCAGGACATCCTTAGGCAAGGTGTAGCACCTGTTAGGCTCCCTCTGATATCTGGAAGGAGTTACAACGTCAAAACGATTGGACAGGGAATGTATGTTCGTGATGTTTCTGTTCTTGAATTCAGAGAGACAATAGACCTGGACAAGTTGCTCGGCAAAGATACCCCACTCATCTTTGAAGAAATGGAACACCAAAAATGAAGTGGTGACCCAGTCATCCTAAGATAGGGTGGCAAGCCGGTGTAAAGTTGGTCCCCAGAAACTCAGTCGGCTCTGCAAGGAGGCAAAGTTGAGGCTACCAAGAAGAGGAAGTTCTGTGTTACAATGTAGAGACGATATTGAGAAGTCATTCTTCACAATTTCTTATAGACTTGATTTTAGCTATAGGCTCCAGAATTGGTTTGAGGGAACACACATTTTGTTGATACAAATCTTTTGATAGAAAAACATTCGCTACTTTTTCGCTTATTTGTTGGTTTCTGTCACGCAAAATCCAACAGAAAGAGAAGTATCAGAGTCTGGATTTCCAATTCAGATGTGTTTTTCTACAATTTTTCGATTCTGGGAGTCACTGTCAAATTCGAAAAATCAAAAGAAAAAAACGCATCTCAAATAGCAACACCAGGCTTTAAAACTTTAAAATTGGCCACCTTCGTCTGTGTTCGCAAATGCTAAAATGAAAAGTGAGAGGTGTGTTCGCGTCTACATCACTACAATTTCTACTACGGCAACTGCTGCCAATTTCACAGTAATACCACGGAAAACAATCCCAGTAAATAAAGGCATCTATGTTTTTTTTTCATGAATAAAACTGATGGTTTCCTCATATCAAAAAAATTACTTTTCACATAATCCTCCTGCCTTATTGTTTAGAAAATATTTACGAAAAAGACAGAAAATACAAAGAGTTGTGGAAAGTCGATATGAACAAAAATCAATTCCATTTGAGGTTTATGTTTCGTCGTTTGCAATAAATACATTTGTGGTAGAGGAGCAAATGTCAGCTTGTTGGATTTTCACTGAAGAGAAAGAACAACTACCAGGAACACATTGCTAATATGATCTACGAACATGGACTACCGGGTGTTTTGGCTAAATTCGTGGCATAATGACTGTGGCATCATTACTCTAAGGTGACCACTGCTATCGAGACTCAGTCCAATTTTCATTTGAGAAATTTGCATAGGAATCAATTTGTTCAACACGAAAAAAGAAAGAAGAAAGATTAATAGCATTTTTTTATGATTGATCTGTAGGTGAAATCGCTCTTATCAAATGTATTGATCACAGGATATGTCCGAAACTATTAAAGATAGAAGCATAAAGTTGTCACGATACAATATGTGTTTTAAAGATAAAAAAAAAAACAACTGACTTGGTGGACCGTCATAATTTTTTCAGACTAATTACTCAGAAAATAATGAAGATTGAAAGATTGAGTTATCACCAATGTGTAGCCCAAGATTCATTACGAATTCTGCAAGAGTGATGGATTCTAGTAGTTACTTTCCTAAAGTAGACAATCCTTGCTTATACATACATTTTGCATCCGTACATGCAAGGATTACCAAATCTCTTTGGTATCTCAGGGATGGGTAATGTTTACCAGGATATATTTTTTTACCAAACATTAGAGTATCGAAAAGACAAATAAAAACTCGAGGTAATTGTGAAAAATTCTTGTTTACATTCATTGTGTAAATGAGGGAGCATTATATCCGCATTTTTGAGGCGATTTATCACTAGTATCTCTTACCTATCGTTTTCAGTATATAAGCTTTCATCTTCCAAACAACCAAGCCCTTTATCCAATACAAAATCATTAAAAGTAGGGATTTTAAATTTCAACATACTAATATACTAAGTATTAAACTGATACGTGAATTTGGATTTAAAGAAAGCATTTAATGTTTTAAAATTCATTATCAGAGCCTCAGAGGTCTATTTCAACTTTATTGCTATTTCAGAGCTCTTTGATACTATCACACCCTACACAGTTCTGTACATCTCAGTGACTAAGCTCAACTTCAGTAAATAACAGTACATTGTTTTTCTTATAGCAGTTTCTTACTAACTGAATGACTAATCATGGTGCACAAAGAAGAATATACATGACTGGAATGTAATTGTACTCAGTTAACTCCCACCTAAAACGAGATGGGTCAGGCAAATTTTGGTGCAATTGATCAGTAGGTTTCCCCTCCATCTCCGGGTCATAAAATGTGTGGTGTTACAGCTGATCTTGTTAAAGGGAAGTTTTTTGCTTAATCAACATCAGTCTTTTAATGTCCGTCGTTGGACATAGACCTTCCCCAGGATCTACCACATTTCTCAATCATAGGCGTCGCGGAGCCAGCATTTTAAAAAATTTTCCTAGTTCACCTCTCTATTTTGTATTTTGCCAGCCTCGGTTGCGCATGTGATATCTGTGGATCCATATTGTGAGTCGTGATGTCCATTGGCTTTCTTTCACCCTTGCAATATGGCCTGCCCATTGCCATGTAAGTTTTTCAATAGTTTCTATGATTTCCCGGACCCCCTTTTTCTTTCTGATATATTGTGCTGTCTAGTGATCCCTCCGTGTGAGGTTCAGCATGATTCTCTCATGCGCACATCGCAGGGGGTTTTGCTTAGTGAACCTTTTTGGATGAATTTGTATCAACAGAGAAGAACGCTTTTTGAAATCTTTTCTCCAGGTAAGTGGACTTAACAAATGAATCTCTCAATCATCTCGGCAGGCATCATAAATTCTCCTGGGCATCCTTTCCGACTGAAAGAGCAGCATCTATCCAAGAGAAACTAACCATTTTGGAAGTCACACTCGGGACCAATGAGAGGGATTTTATCAGAAGGTACAAGGTTTCTTCCAGGTCCGTCTCTTCTCTGTCTTAGTCAACCTGTTTTTATCCTTTATAGACTGTCTGCCATCAGCTCTAAGGTCGAAAATGGTATGGAAGATAAGAAATGGGTGGTATATCTCGGAATTTTTGAGATGAGGTATTATTATTATTTCTATTGATATTCGGACCATCCTCATCTTGATTGTTTTTCATACAAGGTTTCGGCTGTTGCACTCTACGACCTTCGTCAGGTATCATCTGGTAGATTTGGGGAAGTAACGAACCGAACCCTTTATTTATCCGACGGGGGTATATTGACCGTACTCCCCTCTTAGCATTAGTAGTATTGTTATTTTGTCTCACACTAGGATCGAACCTAGAACCATCAGATCACTTTACAGTAATTTGTCTGATGCTGTGGTTACCACTGACGAAGGCCGTAGAGTGCAACGGCCGAAACGTTTTATGAAATACAACCAAGATGAGGATGGTCCGAATATCAATAGAAATAAGAAATGGGTGGAACGGATTTCTTTTTTGTTTAAGGCCTTACGCTCCTGTACTCAATCCATTAAAAATATAAATAAAGCAAGAGTCCTGAAGGAATTTACGAATCACCGCCACCCAGGGTTTAGCTGTGAAAATTGGGTCTTCAGCAAAAAAAAAAAAATAAATAAAAATAAAAGATAAAAAATAAAATGAATGAATAAATGAAACATTTTGTTCGAGAGCAATCAATCTCGCATTTCGCATTGCCAAAACGCTAGATTTAGCTCAGAAAGCGCTAAAATGGCAACACAGGCAATATCTTCTTGAGAAATTCGGAAATGGATGCAGAAACGGAAAAAAATTTTTTCTTAGTCACCGAGAGGAGTTTGTATGCAAGATTTCAATTCACTACAGCGAACAGTATGTTCTGTGTGGAGTGCACATACATATAAGATTGTGAGAATTGAGGTTTCGACAAAAGTTGTACTCTTCATCACACTGTTACCTATTTGTATGATAGCAATAGAGATTATTGGGAAAATTAAAGGATCAATTAAGGAGAATTCGTGATGCAGATTGAACCTCTGAAAACCTATTGTTGAAAAATAGCATCTTTTTCCCTAGTTTCCGAGAGAGGGATACAAAGTTTCAAGTCTCTACAGTGAATGGTATAGTCTGTGCCAAATGGTGATAGATGGTTTTAAGTGAATACAAGAGTACCCTAAACCCGACAACATCGTTGAAACTTATTAATCACCACCAGCCCAGAGACAATAAAAGATGACCAGAGAGAAGAAAGCATATTTGAACATCTTTGTTTACGTTACAATAAAGACAACGAGAAAGAATTCACATTGAAACAGCCTATCATATTGCAATGCAGCTTGAAAGAGTCATTAGTAAGAAGTAATAATAATAAAAAATATGGATAGAATTAACTTTTAGGAAAGAGATTATTTGGCTCCTGGACCCCATTGAACTACGGGCTCAAGTACGATATATCACGAGCATCCCCAACTAAGCAGCCCTAAAATCCCGTTTAAAGGATAGGATGTAGCGGACGTAATCAGATGTGGAGGATGGGACGTAGCGGACGTAATCAGATGTTAAGGATGGGACGTAGCTGACGTAATCAGATGTGGAGGATGGGACGTAGCTGACGTAATCAGATGTGGAGGATGGGACGTAGCGGACGTAATCAGATGTGGAGGATGGGACGTAGCGGACGTAATCAGATGTGGAGGATGGGACGTAGCGGACGTAATCAGATCGAATGGTGAACACAAACATGATTCTCGTACTGTAAACAAAGTGATTGTGCTGCCAGGCATATTATGTTACAGTGCAGTGTAACTTCTAATGCTGGGCGTATTTATTAATAGTCGTAATAACATATTACTGGCTTACATATGTACTGTACGTTTGTGTTCCTCTGGCCAAACCGTTTTGTCTACTACCTTGAAAATTTGCATCAGTACACCATTGAATCTCTTCTGAACATGCATTATTTATTTTTTCATTTCTGGAAAAAAGAAGCTTTTTGACTTCTTCAGATTCTCTCGAATCTAGATCTTTTAAAAAACTATTTCAGAGGTTTTCCAGTGGAAAACACCAGTGGCGTCAAAAACAGAATTTATTCTGACCATATTTATTCTTCGATGGATATTATTTCACTGGACTTCAAAATTTTCATGCTATGGCTGTTCAATTATTGATTTCGATGGTGAGTCTATCGTAATTACATAATCTTTCCCTATTTGAAATGAAATGTTTACAGTTGAACAATGCATACTTCGACTGGTAGGCAGAAACATCCAATCTCGTTTACTACGTTTCTTTGAATGTTGTTGCGTAACCTCTCTATTTTAATTCCAAAATATCACTATGAACTGCATCTTGATACCCCCCAAATGCAGCAAAACCGGTTTTGGTGAGAGAAGCAATAAGAGGCAAAGAACACGAATCAATTTGGAAGCGAAGCAAAAGGTTATTAGAAAACGCTTAGGTGGGAAACGTGTGAATGATATTGGTTGTAGTTAAAGCCTCACTCGACAATCACAACGGTTCTAAAAATATATCTCCAAAGGATCGGCTTGAATGAAAACTATTGAACAAGGAAGACGGACCAGAATCAGATGTGGAGAAAGGACTCACATATATCTTGGCTAAGTACATGCGTAACAGGAAACTCACATTACATCCTGTTTCTTGACGTAAAATCCAAAAGCTTTCTATACAACAGAACATGCTCCGAAGTTAAGGCAGCTGCGTCCAATTCTGTGTACTGCACTCATTTTCGAGGACTCTTACGTTATCTCTAGATTGCCAGGAGGCCACGGATGCGCTAAATCAGCGAATTGTTTTGGCTGTTGTCACTGAATCCTTTTGATTCCCGAGAAAACATAAATCTTGTACCATAAACCTTTTAATAAACAAAGGCTTTACCTTTCCTAAATCATGAATTTACTTGAAATAAATGAACACAGATAAAATATATATACAATCAACGGGAAACAAAATTAAAACAACGTTAAAGTAAATAGATTTGAAAAAAAAAAGTTTGAGAGTGCAAACCAAATTTTCAACCATGATTATTTTAGGGTTTACACTGTTACATTTTTTGCTGATTTTATTGTACGAGGATTATTACAATAAAAGTAATAGATTATAAGTTCCCAACATTTTTTTTTAATCAATATATGTCACATTTGTCAAATGCCCGGTGGGGTTGCTATATTGAGAATAAATGTACGCATTTATGATTTTCTAAAAAAACAAAACAAAAACCGCCTTGTTTATTCAGTATAGCGTATTTCTATGGCGCTGTTTTGTGCAGTACGTTACAAAACTCTCCAAAAAATTCCAATTTGATTATTCAAGAATGAACCACGAATTATCGGCAAAATAAGGAAAAAGCAAATAAATAATCGAATGACAAGGGGTAACTGTATATATGAAGTTATTTTGTCGACAGAATTATTCAAACAAATCGGTAACATTTGCATAATATATTGGCTGGAATACGGCATGTGTACATAATCCAGGTTATGCAACCAATACAAGCACTCTACAAATATCGGGAAGAACTTTGATGCATATCACAAATAAAAAAATCAGGAATGCAATATAATTTGATATAATGAAATGTCGAATGTACGATGGGTTCATTTCGAAAAGTGCTCGATACATTCAACATTAAGTTGATTAAGAGTAAATCTTAAAATATAATGGAATAATGATTCACTACAAAACATGTTTATGTAGCAAATCCTTTCTCTCTCCATATGTGTGTGTGTGTGAGTGTGTGAAATAAGACAAAATCTGGAAAACGGATGTAAATACAAAAATCTATTTACTCATAGCTGTTTTCTGCAAACCATATATAAATGCATACATATATGTACGTAGATATATATAGACATTACACATATATCCCAGGGAGAGGAGATCCATGATTTAGGCAGAAGTAAGGAATCTGGGGGACGAGGGGGGGCAAGAGCATGCAGGGCTTGGACATGATTGGACCCCCCCCCCAAAAAAAATCTGTCGGACCTATCCAGAGGCTGGATCCGTCCCGTCTATCCCTCTTACTGAGAGTAGTCAACGACACCCATATTTCCTCTGTGAGCCTTCACAGATTGGGTATGCGATAGGATCGACTGTGCCGGTCGTGTTGTGGGACATAACATCAATTACCCAAGGTAAGTAGAGATGGCACCATGATAAAATATCATTGACGCTAGCAGACACCTTGGAGCGAGAACGGCGAGAGAAAAAAACACCAGGCTAAAACCAAGCCATTCCATGGTATTACCTTTTCCTAAGAAGGGGGTGTCTCTGAACAAGAACTTCGGTCAGCAAATGAATGGCAGATGACTGTAGACCTTAAAACGAAGTTCCAGTTCCCACACGTTGTACGTAATCACAGATATGGTTATCAGGGCAAACATGAGAAAGATCACGATGATGGAGAGCTGACTGTACCACAGGAAAAGAGCAGTAGGGGGGGGGTGCTGAAAGGGAAACCAGCAAATACCGGCTGCAGCACGTCAATGATTGTCGAAACAATGAATAGCACAATTGTTTTTTTTTGTGGAAGTTGGCTGCTGGGGATTCACACAGTGGTTGGAGTTCACTGACCTGGATGGGAGCAAGAGGAAAAAAGAATGAAGACAAGCAGATCAGAGGTTGGGAGAGGCAGTTGGTTGTGGTACGAGGGAGGATATAGGCTCGACATCAGGAGAGGAGAAGAGCAGGGGGATGGTTAACACTGCTTACCCACCAACCAGAGTGTCTTTGGGTTTAGGATTGAAACACTGGATGAAGTTGGGCATCACCGAAGACTTTCTCCTACTGCTCCCTTGATCAGTTGGTATTTGCATCATACACACACACACATTTTATTTATATGTGTATAACAAAGTAACGATCAGGAATATAATATAATGCAATATCCGATGTGTGATAGGTTTATTTCATAAAGTGCTCGATACATCAAGTTGAATTCGATTAGAGCTTAAGATATGATAAAATAAAGGATTCGCTACACAAACACGTTTATGATTCTGCCCTGTCTGGGCTTCTTAGGAACAAACATTTCTGTGTAGCGAATCTCTTATTTCATCGCTATATATAATTTATATATTTTAGTATAATGAACTGTTTATGTCCGATGGAATGTGATAATTATAAAGACATTTTGAAGATAAACTTCGTAAAAAAAGTAAGTAGAACTAAAAAAGAAAGTAAACTTGATCCGGTCGTACCGGTGTTAACCGAGGAGCAAATTGAACAGCCCTGGATTGTATGAATAAATAAATAAACGTCGAGCAGAACTCGAACCCATAATCACCGAAGAAGCAACTTTCCCGGACTCTTGATCTCATCGGAGTGTCGTTTGCTCAGAAGGTAAGAGCAGTGCTACGTTTAGGCTACTTCTCCTATAGCGATCAGAGAGATTAAGAGTATTTGTCAAATTGGAAAAAAAAGAAAATGGATTCTATATCCTTTCTCGTTCTTGACACTAACTTGTACTATTACTAAGTACTTGTACTAAGTGGAAAATATGTAACCTTATTGATAAGAAGCGTAAATTCACAATTCATTTTCGAACAATGTAAATGATTTTTTTTATATATCTTATCACCAAAATATTTGATTTATTTACTTTAATGATTTAGAAATAAACAACCTTACCGATTGTAAATTTCACACCCTTGTCCACTCAATGTTGAAAACAGCGCACAAATAAAAAAAATCAACAATTTGATTCATTCAAAGCAATAACAACATAAACTGATGTATGTCTCTTCCTTTGATCTCGTTATTTTTGCTCGCCTTTTTCAACATCGAGTGAGCGGGGTGTGAGGTTTATTACAATTTTAATCGTAAACTTTCATTGAGATTTTAAGAATCTACGAATGAAAAGATTGAAAGAATTCATATTCAAGAAAAATGAACAATTTGTGCATTTATTTTATGAAAATTAAATAAGTTAAAAAAAGAAAAAAAGAAAAAGAAAGTCCGCTCCCTCGGAGAGACACCACTTCGCTTTGGCTTCTGAAAATAAACAAAACAGCCGATACAAAATACTTAGCATCCTCCCTACTGATAATTTGGGGGTGGGGGATTTCAAAAATTGATTCCCTGGTCCACATTTGTGCACACTGATATTTTCATGGTGTCATGTTTTGTAAAATATAAAAGGTTTTTATTTACGATATCAGAAAAAGATCTACTCTCAATGGCAGCTCAAAAAATGTGCCGTATTCTCTTTCTCTCAAATACGCTCCAAACTAACCACAGTTCTCACTCTGACTTGTTCACTCTCTATGTTGAAGGCACGAAGCAACTACTCCTCCTTTGACTGGAGATTATAAAATCAGCATGCAAGGTAGTTTTAAGAAGCCGAACACAAAAAACGTGACACTTTCAAGATGAATTTGTATTGTGAACCGATCAGCCCCACTAAACAAACAAAAGCAATAAGATATTTTCTGGGGCGATTTTCAAAATCTAACCAGCTAAAACCCTGGCTATAGCTCCCAGAAGTACTCACAGAAAATTTCATGTTGTTATGTCGAGCAGTTTTGGCTGTAAGCTGTCAGTTACAGAAGGACATTTGGTGAATTATTATAAGATTTCAAATTAAAGCAATCTTAGATTCGCAGCAGACATCGTTCATTTTGCTGAGAACCTTCATAATTTTGAAATAATGTTAGACGAATCGATTGTAGAAATCATCGCTGCTCTTTATACGGATTTCGGAAAAACAAGTGTCATGTGCACCTGACATATTGAAGACAAAGATACAACATAATCGAAAATGCAGAGCTGAAAAAAAGTAGACTGCAACACCTACCTAGGGTCACAAATCCCTCTGAAATCCCCCAAAGAAGAAATCAAGCGCAGAATCGGTCTAGGATGGTAAGCTTTCGATAGAACAAGTTCAACCTTCGAGAAAGATATAAAAGACATTCTCCTGAAAAAGAACCTAACCAAAAGATTGACACTCGAGCTGAGAGCAATCCAATGTTCAGTGGAGACAATATTCCTTAACATAACATGAATAGATCACAAGACAGCACAGTATATCAGAGAGGAAGAGATATCATAGATTCCATTGGAAGACTTGAATGGTAATGGGCTGGTCAAGTTACAAGAATGGCAGACAACCGATGGACGTCACGGCTCAGCACATGGATTCCTAGATATCACATGCGAAAACATGGCCGACAGAATATCGAATGGTGCGTCGCAGAAGACAAGCTCAAACGGCATTCGCTCAGTGATGCGCATGATAGAGAGGTTCGGTGAATCTGGGGCAACAACGGACAATAAAAAACGATGATACACAGAAATTAATAAATAGATGTCATATCCATAGGGAGGGTACAATATTCAAGCGCTGTGACAAATTATATATATATATACACATATATATATACACACACATATATATATATATATATATATATATATATATATATATATGTGTGTGTGTGTGTGTGTGTGTGTGCGTGCGTGTGATTTGAAGAACAAGGCTGCTATATCCTTTGTTATCCTTGACATATTGTCGGGGATAGTGTCATCCAGTCGTCCCTTGGTAACCTCAAGAGTACTCTACTCGCATTTTGAGCACCTCCCATGGGGAGAATACAATTTTCGAGCGATAAGAGAAATTACATATATGTCGTCAAATTAAATGAAATAAAAAGTGACTTCGTGAATCAAATTATGTGTTATTTGAAACTTTCACGATTTCAGAAATTCAAGACAGCGAAAAATGAATTATTATTTTATTATTTCACTTAGAACATTTTCTTTTTTCTTCACTTTTTTTTTTATAAGTGGACTGTATTATCTTGACGACGAGATTCCCGGGGTCCTAATTAAATTCCTCCGAAATCCAATTACGCGGGATTGAGACATTTTCTCTAATTTATAAACGTTGAAATATTCCGAACTCTTGTGATTTTTTGCCTTAGGCGATTAAAAGTAATCTTCAGCTGACATATATACTGATAATCCCTAGCTTTGCGAAAGTCAGTGTTTCACCGCCTTTCAACTGACATATAAAGACTTGTCTTCACAGTTGATAACTGAACAACCGTAGTCATGCAAAACTGGTGTACTCTACTGAAAAACATTTGAGAGAGAGAGAGAGAGAGAGAAAGAGAAGAGAAAAGCATCTATATTCTGCGAATTTGGATGTTATTCATAAATTCATCCAAATAAGACCCCGAAATGGTCAACAAAAGCTTTATAAAAAAAAAAAAAAAAAAAAAAAAAAAAGAGGAAAAAAAAGCATTTTTGGTAGAGGCTTAGTGGATGCCAATTTTCAAGTTTGTAGACATAACAGTACGGCCCGGAGCGCCGAAACAAATAAACTCATACGCATATAAGGGAAAAAAAAGGATGAATCCCTTCGATACTTTTGGTGACTACAGTTGTTAAATAAATCTACAGCATTCCGAAAGTCCACTTTAAGCAACCTTCACTTGTGTCTAATCTTTCTTCTTATGATCATCAGTTATTTATTATTTATCATTTGACGATTCCGGGGATTTCAAATCAAAACAGTTTTTTAACAAGGCTCCCCATCAGTGTTGATTAAAGTCCACTCCCTGTCAGCTATGATTTTAATACATGGCATCATACTAAACTTAGTTTGTTATTGTATATAAGGTCTTATGATAATGTATTGTATATAGGTGTTATTTCATACAACACAAGATTTAATTCTTTTGAAACACAGGACTTAATCATTTAGATTACCCCAAAAACGTATTTGACGATGAGGGATCAGTTAGAATAACAAGGGAAGTAACTCGTTTTTCATATCACTTCTGATAATTGTAAATATCTAATCTGTTGTGTCGGTTTTAATCTCGAATTGCCTTCAAATCAATTCATGATATCATCTTTAAGAATACTAGTTATGCAGGAAAAAACTCTTCAAAGTGATTTCCTACCAACATATTCAACCGAAGGATTTGACAATTTAGTTCATACAGGTACTCTTTGCTTTCCGATAGTTAACTTCACGTTACTTTTTTGAAAATATCGTTCAGCATTTGTTTTGCAGGGAACCGTTATCGAATCAGTGTGCACAATCTTCCTCTCTCCAAGACCCTCCACCTCATTAACTTAGGACGACTCAAGCCAACATATTATCACCATATAGGGGTAGGATAAGGGAACACTCACAAAATATGTTCCTGTATAAAAGAATGGTACAAAAATAAGAAGATCCCATTAATCCTAAAGAGAAGGGTGTATAACCAATCCATCCTCTCAATAGTCACTAATGGAGCTGAAACATGGAACCTAACCAAGAGACAGACCCGTAAATTGAGAATCATTCAACGTGCACACGAAATGATTATGTTGGGCCTCACATGGAGAGACCACAAGACAGCACAGTACATCCGAGAAAAGACAAGAGTCAGTGACATCATAGAATCGGTTAAAAGTCTCAAATGGCGGTGGGCTGGCCATGTTGCAAGAATGGCAGACAACCGATGGACATCACGACTCACGACATGGGTCCTCTGAGATCACATGCGCAAGCAAGGCCAGCAGAATATTAGATGGAGAGACAAGCTAGACAAGTTCAGGAAGTACTGGCTCTGCAACACCCATGATAGAGAAGTGTGGCAAATCCTGGGGAAGGTCTATGTCCAACGACGGACATTAAAAGACTGATGATGATGATGATGAATTGCTTCTTCATCATTTACACTTACAAAAGACCCCTTTTTTGTTTTATAGGAATGCTCTACTTTCAGAACACCTTAGCTTGGTATAACTCAAGGCTAAACAAGTTGGCTGTCAAACTCTAATCCTTGGTGGAAGCTGGGTTTAACTTTGTTTCTCTGTCGAAACAACCTAGCAAGAACAATCCTCACTTGATTTCGAAGAGTGAACCCTTCACTGTTTGTCTATCCCGTTACGTTGAACTAAATCGTGCTAAAGGTTTGTTACTGGTTCGCGAACTAAAATATCAAAAGGGGGAAACAAATAACGCTGCTGCTAAGCACCTATCAAGGAACAAATGAAAGCATAAAACTTGGCCAATTAAAACTGTATTTTATCAATTTGATTTTACAGTCAGTTTCAAGTTTGTTCAACGAATGATGATTGTTAATTGCAACTTTATGGTTTACTTTTAATTATGAAAAAAATGTTTAACAGTTTGTTTTGTTCTTTTTGTAAATTGCGACACCAACCCTGAAACTAACCCTGAATTATATCCATGTGATTCAATCTAATTAAATACAGTTTTAAATGGTCATATTTTCTGCTTTCCATTATTCCTGAATAACTCCTAAAAAGAATGGTATACGACCAATGCAACCTCCTGATAATCACCTATAGGGCTGAAACATGGAATCTAACCAAAAGATTGACCTCAAACTGAGAAGCATGCAACGTGCACATTAGAGAATCATGCATAACCTCACATAGAGAGATCACAAGACAGCACGGTATATCAGAGAAAAGACAGGATTCCGAGATATAGAAGCAGTCAAAAAACTCGAATAGCAAGAATGTCCAACAATCGATACATAAAATTAACATTTATCTACTGGGATTAGAGCTGGAACAAGTAATCGGTAGGTGGCTCTCTTATCGATTGATCCAAACTGACAAGTCTTACATATTTACGAAAATGCATGTTACGAATTTTTTCATTTATTGTACATACAATACAAATATTATAGTAAATATATCCAGTCGGACCAGAAGTGGGATAAGAGTTTGACCCTGTTGCAGCCAGGCTTGTTTCTAGAACGAATTTGATTTTTTTTATTGCACAATCTCCACGACAAATCTCGTTGTTCGCTTAATGAAGTTCCGAATCCAGCCATCGACTAAGATATTTTCACCGGATTTTACAGTATAAAAGTCTCACGACTATAAAAGATGCGACTCAATTTTGTGGTGCTATTTTACGTCAACTCTTCGAGTGGGCAACAAGGTAGATAACCCCTAAGACAATAAGGAGATAATGCTGACTTTTCTTTCGATTTTACCTAAAAACAAAAATAAGAAATAAAAAATAAAAGAAATCATATCGCTCAAGAAAAGGACCCAAATTATTTTTATAGGAAATAATAGAAAAACAATTCCTATGGATGAAATAAATCTTTGAAAAGAAAAGGCGAAAAACTCAGATTTTGTTAAATCGGAAGAAACGATTGTAATTTTTTTTTTGCAAAATCAAGTGATAAGTCAGCACTTATCTCCCTTCGTTGTAGTTTTGGGAATTATCTCCCTTGTTGACTACGTGGAGATGCAGACGTGAAATAGCACCAATTTTTCCGGTATATTCTTGAAAAAATAAAGATTAAGATTGAATTCAATCCTTTTTTTTTCCTCTAATTTTCATAGCCCTCGTCATTATTGGCTTTTTATAATGTTTTTATTAATTCAAATCTACATTAACCCCACAACGGCTGGCTAATCACATTATTTGAATCGTGTAGTGAATATCAATAGTTTGGAGACGTTGCCGACGGAGGGGTGGGACTATCTTGAACTGCCTCTAACAGCCCCCCCCCACGTCACTGCATTTCTACGAACATTATACAACAACAAATCCCACTAAATGTTGGAGGGCACCTCTAAAGGAGCCAAGCCCCCTCCCCGGACCCACAAATCTCTAGCCATGTCACTGCTTTTAAAAGGACTGCCTAATCAACGATCCCAGGCTTGAAAAGTCTATCTACGGACTCCTAGTAATACCTTTTGAGACCTTCTTGGGTCCGCAGCGTCCCGGTTAGAAACCACCTCACTGTTGGGAGGAAGGACGTCTCAAGGAGTCTAGCCTCCAAATCCCTAGCTGTACCCCCTGTGATAGTTATCGAGTAAGTGTTATAGAATGATCGTTCATATAATGAATTTGATCCGCACTGGGTGCTCCAATCACCGTGGGTACGTGCCAGGCGAAACGAAACAGGAAACATTCCAAAGTTTTGGGATCCACATTGCTAGACGTTGTTTGATACGAAACGTAAAATACCAACCGCCATTTTTTTTTTCAATTGACGACCACCAACAAATACTTTATCACAAGAAAGATCCCATTATTACAATCGAGCCGTGCATACCCCAACAAAACATGTTTATAGCTAACAAATATCTAATAAGTTTGGTTAGAAACATTGTTCTAAGAGTTCGGATCGAGGGAATTTATAACAACATTGTTTATAATAGAGCCTTATGTTCAAATAACAGACAACGAAAAATATTTTTAGAGAACAGGCGCAGATCCAGTGAGGACACGGGCATCTGCTGCCACCTCTCCAGGGCTAGTGAGGGGAACAATATATACCGGGGATGGGGAGGATATCAGGAATATATCTTAGTGCCTATTACGCGATAGATAGTCCACCCGCCATTTGTAGATCAAGCTAGTAAAACGCATTGTATGATCTAGTTGCCCGATTTTGCATTTAACCATTGATTGAGATACAGAAACCTGAATCCAGGATGACATGATGGATTGAGCTCCACCTGATGATGATGATAATGATAATAATGTCTTTTTATAAGGGAACTTCCAAACCTTCCACCCTCAGTGAGAAGGCTTGGTCAGAGGGAGGGGAGGAAAAAGAATGCCCAGAATCCTGGATCCTTCCTTGGTACCAAGACGAAGAACAGTGTTAAAAGATAATATCTATAGTACTTGAGACAAGGCCTTGGAGATGGCCACTTGTACCACTTTCGAGGATAGGTCGATCGTTTCGTATTTTGGTCGGGGAGCAAATGTTATTGCGTAGAGAACAACATAAATAATTCCTCCGTAAATAATTTCCCCCACAGTTTGTCCAGGCGGTTTTTGAGTGCATTTAGGCTCGGTGCATCTATTACACCAGGAAGATTGTTTCACTTATCAGTGACTGGGAGACCTGAAAGAAAATCTTCCGATATCTCTCTTCTTACAGTTCTCTTTGGATACATAGAACCTGTGATCTTGCAAGTGACTAAATCTAAAAAGAAGAAAGTTAAGCGTTGTGCTTTCGTCGTAAAAACCGTCTGATGACTAACAATTTTTGATCATATCGCCTCTGTACCAGGGGAATCATAATTTCAACCTCAAATATAATCGACTTTAATTACCCGGACTCTACAACCTCCCTTCCCTCAGCAAAGGTGCAGGTGTGAACTAAAATTTAATTCCCTGTTTTTGTCAAAAGAAGATGGGGGGGGGGAGATGATTCCACGTTTTAAATGTTTCATGTTAAATCATGAAAAACAGAGCAAAGTTGCAACCGTGATTGAAATTTGACTTGGTAGTCCGAAGAAAGAAAAAAAAAAAATCAAACAAATAAAATGAACGTAAAAATATTCGGTTAAATACACAAAAATATGATTTGTCAGGTTGTTAGTATTGCAGTTCTGTGATGCATCTAAAATGTACATTTCTAAGGGTCGACCCCTCCCCCCAGTGCTACACTTATAAAACGATAGAATCTCAACCGGCTTCAGCAAAGAAAAAGAAGAGTAGTTTATTTTATTAAAAAAAACAAACTGTATTATCATTCATTAATTATTTTTTTAAGCTACTTACTGCTATAGTAATGGCCGGTGCTGGTGAGAGACAATATCGTCTTAAATGATAAGAAAGAAACACACAAGAATTGACTAATCGTTCTTAGCCGAAGCCGGCTAAGATTCTGCCGTTTTATGACTTGTGGAGTGAATATAAAAAGAATTCGACCCCCCAAAAATGCGTAGTTTAAATACGTCAGAGAACTTCATTTTTACTGAAAACGTATAGTTTAGCCTTGCATCTGAAATACACTTTCCTAGGGACCGAAATAATGTTTTGTGCTCTACTAGTCATAAAATGATATAATCTCAGTCGGCTTTAAAGATAAAATAGAAATTCAATTATAAGTTAGATAAATTATTATTACCACAAAGCTTTGAAGTTGGATGGAATAATAATTGATATACATTAAACTTCTTACTTGTTGTTCATAAAGCTGTCCGAGATCCTATCGTTATGATTAGTAGAATACTTCAAGTATTTCAATCTCTAGAAATATGTAGTTCAGATCCTAGGCTAAACTACAGTATTACCAAAAATTAAATGACTGAAAAAAATTTCATATTACTTACATTTTGCCAGGTAAAATCCAACGATTCTCTCTCAAAGTCATTTGCTCGGAGGAAAATCTCAAGCGTTGGTCGAAGGCAGAGGCGAAAATAAGACATAACGGTCCGCTACGGGAAATAATTCCCGCAAAGTGCTTAGTCACTCTAATTTGATAAACAGACACATTGGCAGGACCAACTGGTACATGGCCCGTAGCAAATATATCATGTAGGAGTCCTGAATTAAAAAAAAAATTATCCATTGATATTAGGGAACATACATTTTTTTACTTGCATAATTAATGTTTTTTTCGTTTGCTATACTGTCAGATAATACAACATGTCTGACATTTCAGTAATGGCTAATCGACCGTAGATGATCGAGGTGACGAAGGATTCTATCCCCGCCTTTTTTTTTTTTTTTTTTTTTAAATTTGATTCAATTTTTTGTTTATGTGTGCGTATGTTTGTGTGTTCTGGCGTACGTGTTGTTTACAGACTTGAAAATTGTCATCAGTACTCCACTAAACCCTTTCTACGAACGTTTTTTATGTTTGAGTTTTGGAAAAAAAAAGAGCTTTTACAACTGTGGGCCTCGTTTTGACAGGTTCATCATTAACATCTAGAATCTCAAGAATCTAGATTTTTTTGCTTTACTTTATTCGAAAAGGTTTTTTTTTTTTACTCCATTTTAGATATTTTCTAAAGGTATCATAAATAGAACTTATTCTGACCATATTTATTTTTCGATGGAATTTTTTTTACCTGACTTCAAATTTTGACGCTGCGCTTGTTTGATTATTGACTATGACGGCGAGTATTACTTCACTTGACATTTTTGTTTTGATTTTGGTGCAGCGGCTATGACTTTAGTTTCAAAGTCCTTTATATTTTTGCGTTGTATGTGTATCACACTGTATCAAAATACTAATTCCATTGAAAAGTAATGATTTGCTAAAATCGGTAATATTAAACACGCTGTTGCTTATACAAAATTGAAGGCAATATAGTAATAGAGCAAGTGCTGAATCACTGAATCAGAATTAATAGCTTGCAAGCATTTAGCGCAGGGCCCTTGAAATTGCGGGGCCCGAAGCATATGGTACTTTTGCCTCATTGTGAATTCGACGCTTAATATTGACACTAGGTAGAGGCAAATACTTCTTACTCTATTGTCTTATGTATGATTTTGAATACCCATTTGTTTTCAGACCTTTTAGTGAACCCAGCCCAATGGAAGGCAAGAGAACTAACTTATTTGTTGATCACTTCTTTTACCAACTTTTTTAATTGATCACCTTCGACATAGCATATACGGGCGGTGATGATCCATAATTTCCCTTGGAATCTTTTATTTTGTATTGTAATGTGTTCTGTTATTTGTAAGAACATCGTATACACCACATATATATATACCTATACATGACCCATATGCGTATATTCAGCACTGATTACGAGAAAACTTAACGAGCAATTTGAAATGGTTCTATTACCGGCTTTGCATAAGCACGAATAGCCTATAACTATTCAGCGAAAGAATTGTCAAGAATTCAGGATTTTTTTCGATTGAGATGTATTTATCATTTTTTCTCTCATTCATCCAAGTTTTCAATAAATCTTAATGATACCTTTTTTTTTGGAGGGTGAGCCATAGGCTAAGGAATAATTGACTACATTCTGAGGCAGATCCAAGGATTTTCACAGTTACCTCCCTATCTTCGAAGCTATATATTTAAGGGACCACTTGAACAGAATTAATGACCTGTCACAAGCTAGCCCGACAGCAGGCAAATTGGGGTTTACTAAAATCCTCCTCCCACTCCGAAAAATATCTAAGGAAGCTGATGTAACTTTCAGAAGAGTTTTCAGTTCAGATAAGTTTTCAGTGCTGATATTACATTAAGTAACTCTCCGTCAGAACAGCTCAATTGTATGTAATCTTCTACGATTTCGTTTGGGGATATATGTTCCCTTCAAATATACTAACATACATACGTAGTCCTCCTTTCCGAAAATTCATTCCTTACTGACTTTTTCACACCTAAACAATTCGACTACTCCTATGCGCACTTGCATTCTTATAACTCAAAAAGTTACACTCACTATTACGTATACTTTATATGAACAATAACGCTACATAAAAACCAAATTCTCCGCAAACTCCTTTTGAACAAAAACATACTTGCATTCCCAAACAAGACGAACTATCTTTCATTGTTGTATTTGCTGAATAAAAGAATACATTTATTACATTCACTTTTTTGTCAAACAATTAATTAAACAGACCTTTTTAATTTAATTTTGTATGTCGTATAGGTAACAAATACGTATGAAACCCACAATATGAACTGATTTCATTTAATTTTTTAGTGATAATAGCGTTGACAGAGGTGTGCACTCTCTGAGTGTTTTCTAGTTTATTTTTTGTATCATACAGACTGTTAGATGTTTTCCAGTGATGTCACCATTAGAACTTATTCTGATCATATTTATTGTTCGATCGATATTTTGATTTTACCAGACTTCAAAGTTGTTTAATTTTTGACCATGATGGCAAGTATTACTTCATTTTACGTTTTGGTTTGCAGTTATGACTTCAGTTTCAAAGTCCTTTGTATTTATGCGGTGCATGTGTATCACATTGTATTAAAATATTAAAGTATTAAAAACATCTCTCTACGTCGTCTTTTATTTATTTTTTTTGAAAAATGAAAAAAAAATTTAATGTCAATAATTGAAAAACCATAGCGTCAAAATTTAATGTCAAATTCCATCTGAAAATGAATATGGTGAGAACAAATTCCACTTATGACATCATTAGCCTTTTTCACTGGAAAACATCAAGATTCTAGAGATCATCATCATCATTAGTCTTTTATCGTTCATCGTTGAACATAGACCTTCCCGAGGATCCGCCGCATTTCTCTATCATGGGCGTCGCGGAGCCAGTATTTTCTGAATTTGTCTGGTTCATCTCTCCATCTTGTATTCTGTCGACCTCAGTTTTGCATATGATCTCTGGAGATCCATGATGTGAGTCGTGATGTCCATCGGCTGTCTACCATTCTTACGAAGTGACCAGCCCATTGCCATTTGAGTTTTCTAATAGATTCTATGATGTCTCGGACTCCTGTTTTATTCCTGATATACTCTGCTTTCTTGTGATCTCTCTCTGTTGTGTTGAGCATGATTCTTTCACATGCACGTTGTATTCTTCTCAGTTTGAGGGTCAGTCCCTTGGTTAGGTTCCATGTTTCAGCTACCCGCCAAAAAAATGGGCAACTGGTGTAGAAATGCTAAGGTTAATGCTAATGCTACTGCTAAGAACAAGAAGAAGCAATAATTGAACAACCGTAGCGTCAAAATTTGAAGTAGTGTGAAAATAAATTACATCGAATAATAAATATGGTCAGAATTAAGACATTAATGGCGTTCTCCATTGGAAAACATCTAAAATAGAGTAAGAAAAACAGCTAAAAATTTCCCCTAAATCAAATAACGTTTTGTTTTTTTTGTTTTTTCAGAAATGATCGAGTGGAGTACTGATGCCAATTTTCAATTCCGTGGAAAAACGGTATGGCCAGGAGCACCAGAACACGTACATATAAAATAAGATATAACGATTTGCCACTTTTTTTTCTGCTCATTACAAACGGTTATTGTGCGAATGTGGAATTTCTCAACATACGAACTAAAGTGTATATTGCGGTCGTTGTACTTTCCATCAGGTTATAAATGCACTGTATTCAAAAACTAAACCGTAATGAAAAAAATCTACACTTATTGACGATACCTCAACTAAAAAAAGATTCAGGCAAAAATACGAAAAGAAATCGTAGTATTTCGACCTCAGCGAAAAATCTTATTGAAACAGTTAATTATTTTTAGATGAAAAAAAAAAAAAAAAAAAAAAAAAACTTAACTATAACCAGTATGGGGATCGAACCGATTACATTTTCATTATTAGCACGACCCTCTCACCGACCATACACTACAACTTGCATTATATATTTTTTGTATTTAGACGATCACTTTCCCTGTGCATCTCTGAATGCAAAATAAGAACATATATATAAAATAGAATCATCCCTGGTGGGATTCGAACCCACGGCCTCTGGATTAGAAGTCCAGCGCGCTATCCCCTGCGCTACAGGGACTGACAATAATTACTGATAATTTACAAAACTTTGAACAGACGGGAAACGACTTTCAAATAAAAAAAAATGACATTGGACCAATATGAATATTGAACCCATGCCTATTAGTATTTCAAACACAACCCTTTAATCGACTGAGCTAATCAGCTAACACATATATTCGTTTTAACTTTTAGCACATAGCACAAGATAGAATGTAGACATTCAAACATTAGTGATAATAATTTCATGATAATCCGACTTTTTGAAACTTTCCCATGGTGGGGACTTAAGAATATATTTCCAGGGCCGGAGATCAAATCATATATTCGGACAACCCTCTTACCAGTGAAGAATAATATCATTTTTTTATATGGGTACATTGAGTTGTGATCACACAAAACAATCGTACTGCAATCGTTGTCTTCGATTGACTATAAGGTTCCAACTTTCAAAGCCTTGCCCTCAGTGCGAAGGCCTGATTGGGAGGTGTCATTTGCCCCCAGCCCCGGAAGACGCCTATGTGTTGTAGTATAGTAGCTGCTTTTTAGTTTTACTTCGATTTACCTACTCTTTCTTTCTTTGTTCCGTACTACTCAAGTCAACAACTGTATTTCCCCAATAATTCTCAGGATAAATTGCTTTACGAGGACGTTCATTCGATAATCCGATTCTGAGCACAGATCCATGCAGAGCCAGCAGTTGGCCCAGGTCAGATGGGAAAAGCCCCCCCCCCTCCCGTATTTCAAACTACTCATTAAGTACTTTTGTAATCAATACTGAATACATATGATTTATATATTATTTGTGTATATTAATTTAATGCTTACGTATATATTACAACGTAGATGATTCTTGAAACTTTTGGACAGTAATTTGTTGAGAATGTTACTTGTTCTTAAATGATGGTTTAAATGATGAATTTTTTTCAAGAAACTGAACAGGCAGGAGTCACCATTGTAATGAAGAGTTATTTGTTTGGAGATTAATTAATTAATTGAATGATCACCTGATTATTGGAATGATGTAATGTTCGTTATGTCTTTTGAATGAGAGACATGTATATATCAAGATACAGTTTTGATAATGCTTTAATCAAATAACAATGACATGAAAGAGAAATACAAGCAAGACAGAAATAAGAATATACCTATTTATCTATGCAGATCTCTGTGTTTATCCATGGAGATAAGAGATGTCAATAAGAAGATGCATGCAATTTAGTTTCAGAACGAAAATGATGAGACATATTCTAAGGCAATTTCAAAATTGATAAAGCTAGTTTAAAAAGCATACTGAAAGTAGAGATGAATATTAGAATGTTAGAATGTGCACATAAAGAAATAAGCTTAAGAGCAAGGATATTTTACATCGACGTTATGCACAGATGGACAATCAGAAATAGAGTGCGCTGAGATCGTCGATGTTCTTGAATTTATACGCGACCAGTGGAAGTCTTACAAAGCAGAGACACTCAAACAAATTTCGAATAAAATGAATTTGATTCTGTTTCTTCCTAATTTTACTTTTCCTGTAGTGAGGATAATTTGGAAGCTAGTTAGTTATAAGTTTGTGAGAAAAACGTTCATACATTTGTTTTTTGCAGATACATTGTCAGTTTCAAATGTTAAAACTTGATAGAGATTATATAAAATAATAACTTCAATTAAAGTTGTTTACAATCAATTTCTAGCTGTTACAAATACCCTCATCATCTGACGAATTTTAGGTACCCGAAAATTTGGCCATAAATTGAAATTGTAGAAAAATGCAACGTTTGTAAAATTGTACAATATTTTTAGAGTAATCATCAAATCGGAAGAAATTTGATCCACATAAAAAATGCAAAAATGACATAACATTCATTGTTAAAAAGTGTGACACAGGAAAAGTGTTAGTAAAAGCCTGTGTATTAGTGGCGAAAAACTAGTCTTTATGTGTATGTGCTTATAACAGTTACTGTACGCGTGTGACGGTAGAAGTAATAAACAGAGCGCCGAGCAAAACATTATTGCAGACTTACAAGCCGTTCAGTAGCGAAGTTCAAGCCAACGTGATTCGGCCACTTGATACGATAGTGTTGATACTTGAGAAAGTTGAATTCATTATGTTTGTTCCAGCGTGTAATTCTTTTTGCAACCGAACATTTCGCAGAAGCGAATCAGTTTATTTCATACTCTCTCCTTTCGTTAAGAAAACTAACGAATTATTGATTTTTTTGAATTAAATTTATGTCTCTGTTTGAAGCCAAAATTGACCGAGATATCGTAGACTGTCATTTCTCGTTTTTTTTTCCGTTGAAAAAAAAAAAAAGAAAAAGAAAAAAAGAATTCAAAAGATTGCATTGAACGTTTTCTTATAGTCTTTCAAAACACCTGTGATCAATTCTTCCTGTCGTAGCCATGTCGATTCTCATTAAATTAGACCCATTAATTAATACAAGCAATATTTGGCGCGTTTGACTTCAAATCAGTCATTAGATACCGTCAACCAAAACTGCCATTACCACTGTCAACATACGTTTCTTCAGTTTTCATATTGGTCTGGCTGGTTATGTATCTATGTATATATCAGGCGTACTGGCAGCATCAAAGGAACTAGAGAGCTGAACATCTAAACATCTACTCCTTATATGTGAGGGCATAATTAGTGAGCAACCTTCTAACCAATTTTACGTATCGGTTATCCATCACTAATCCTCAACTTGTCCAGTTCATGCCTATCAATCATGTTTTGTTCATGTAAGGCATACCTCTACGCCTTCAGTGTTAGCAAAATCTTTTTGGGGCTCTGTCTCTCTATTGTCTTTCTCGACATTAACAACAGGTATACTTTTCCTTTGAAAAATTTCTGCAAATTTCATTACAAAAATTATAATGCTTGTTGAATTTTCTTCTTCTCCATTCAGCCGCATGTCGGACTCTTTGATCACTGCCCGGGGAGTCAGGTTGGGTAGGTGGGTCACAGAGATGTTAGATACACAGTGGGACTATTGCAACAAAAATGTTGCAGCGATGACGGTGATTCATTTTTCCGGGGAGGGGCAATGTTATTTCATAATTTCAAATCGATTTACTTTACTACAACACCCTGGTCCCTTTGAGCCTACCATTCAAAGAATATGCAGAAAGTTTCTTGAGATGTCATTCTGAACCAGCAACTGTTTTATGACATTGACAGATAGAAGAAAAGATTAGTTATCAAAACTAACTAGATATGCCCTTTAGGGTGTTTTTATAGCCGGTTATCCGTATTCGTGAGACAATTGATTGAAAAATAAATAAATCCCCCTCTTTCTCTTTCCTCCACGTACGATTGCTTCACCCCCTCATCTCTCTCTCTCTCTCTCTCTCTCTCTCTCTCTCTCTCTCTTCCCAGCCCCTTAAACTACGAAAACGTTAACTTTTGTAAATCGGCTCATTTCGCACAAGCAGTTGGCTCTAAAACTACATTTCCTTTCTGCCTCTTACTGAGTGTTATCATTTTGCAATATTAAATATAAATATTTTGAGACGGTAAGCACGTATTTCTAAGCAAAGACCAGAAAGAGACATAAAATTTACCTCAAGTCAACAACATATGAATCAGTTTATTTTGTTATTTAATCAGCGTTTTGAATTAAAAAGAAAAAGGCAAACCAAATCCTTTTGTGGCTGATATTTACAATTAAAAACGTTACGCGGTTAGAAGGACAGAGACAGACAGGGTGAGCAAAAAGAAAGGTAGTTTAATAAAAGGACAGAGAGAGAGAGAGAGAGAGAGAGAGAGAGAGAGAGAGAGAGAGAGAGAGAGAGAGAGAGAGGGGCGAATTGAATCATTGTGTGAAGAGGGGGGGGAATAGAAGACAGAAGCAGAAGTGTTTAATAATTCACTCCTGTCTTTCCACGTGTTCATTGTACGTAAACAGTGGCATCTATTGTGACATATCAGGTTTGTCTCATTATGTCCGCCATTTATCTTTCTTTTTTCCCCTCTCTTTCACTCTATTCCTTTTTTCTTTTCCACCAAGACGATGGAAAACGATATTATGGTAAGGTGGCAGTGACCGTCACCAACGTAGTCGACTGCCGTTTAATCTGGAGGAAATTCAAACATAAGTTTATAATTTATGCAGATCAACCACTAAATTTGTCAACTATTTTTATCGCGTGCTTGCTTGTTTCATCAAAGAATCGTCGGAATTGAAAAAAAAATTCTGATGCCCTAACCTTATTTGTTGTAAAAGTAAATTTTCTTCAACACTTTTCTGGTTTATGATGGATTTTAGGAGAAAACTTCAAAATTTTGGTGACTGACTTTTACAATCGAAAACCCTCATATCTTATTCTTAGAGGTGACCTTGCCTCTACATGAGGCTCTGTCAGTCTATCAATCGGTTGGTAGGTATGTCCCTAAATTGTTTCCAAACTGTTCTAAGATTTACTTGAAACTTGGTTGAAAGATATCCCTTGATGGGATGCTTCTTACTTATGAAAATCTCCCACTTGGGGTCACGTAAACTGGCAGTAATAGCATTTAAACTTTGTTTTAAAATCGATTTTCTGAACAGTTTCAGGTTACGTTTTCTTGAAACTTGATAGAAAGGTCTCCCTTGAATAAAATGCTTCTTACCTGAAATTATCTTTTACTCAAGGTCACGTGATCTGATAGTAATGGCGTTAAAACTTTGTAGTGTACACCTCACTGAACTTTGGCTTTATGAATAATTTTGTTTATTCGTCTCTACTGGTTTTTTTTGATATCATCAGTTTGTAACACATTCGTGTCGAAATTAACTTTGTTCAAAATAAATTATAATTTGTTTGATAAAAATTTTATTTTATCCATCCATTCCAATGTAAAAAAAATCTAAAATGATATAAAGGCACTAAATTGTGTGGCAGAATGAATTACTATGTAAATAATTGTCTCCTTGAAAACTTGCAGGTGTATTCGAATTTCTTTTTGAAATTTCTTTTAGAAAAAAGATTGAATTCGTTTCAGTGGAATAGTCCATTGTTTCAAATGGAGGGTATGGGGAATTCTCATCTGCATTATTGTTACCTTTAAATGGAAGAGTCCAACGGAAAAATGCATTGTTAATTATATTGATGAAATGAGTTTATAGTTACAGATTTTCGACAGCTTTCAATTATTACGCATCAATCGTGATTTGAGCAGAAACATTTCATGTGTCCCTGTAGCGCAGGGGATAGCGCGCTGGACTTCTAATCCAGAGGCCGTGGGTTCGAATCCCACCAGGGATGAGTGAACTTTTTCCCTATAACTACTATTAGGTATATTAAAATTCTGACTAAATTTTGAGATTTTTTCAGGATTTTATCAGTTGTTATAACTAACAAAATATACATTTGTTTCATAACATTCTTAGGGGGAGAAAAAAAAGACTTATCTATGAAATATGAAAGTCGGATTGGCATTTTAGGGTAAAATTGTATTATTTTCACGACAAAGAAGATTATGATTTGAATGTCTGATTTTTTCATTGTTGACGGTTCCTCGGTTAATGCACAATGCGAACGATGAAAATGACTGACCACCTAGGTAATTGACTTACCGTCCGATAGCCTTCATGTCTAATATTTTTGTGGGGATGGCAATGTCATTAGTAAGTTTTTTTCCTGGTACAGAATTGATTTAAAAAAGGGAATAACATGGTGACATAGAAAAGAAAAAAAAAACCCTTTCATCACCCACTCTCTCAAGACTTACTTTCTTAGTAACACTTTAAGCCGATTAAAATTTGGCCAAAACAAAGAATTTTTCATTCATAGACCTGTTGACATTTGCCGAGGGTTTACCTCTGCTTCTGTACACTATGGTTCGATCCACGGTTGAGTCATACTAAAGACTTTTAAAAAAATTCTCAACACAGCGATTAGTATTGAAGGAATCTCTCCATGGCTGTTGGATACACCGGTTCTCATCAGACCACCGAGGATGGATTTATTCACTCTCCCACCAGAGCAAAATGCGACACAAGGTCTGGGCTTTACGTGGGGAAAATTGGAGCAACCCATCAAAAATAGCTCCTGCCGACGCAACTTTGGTTGCTAAAGCAACCACAGTCACCAAAACGTCAGGATAAGCCTGACCTGTCCCATTAAGTGCAATGCGACAGTGCTGCCCTGGGGCAAACTGCCCCCCCCCTGCAGCTCGGCTGAGTAATAGTGGGAGACCCCAAGGACGAGTCCAAAGGCTCCCAATACGCGTAACAATGCGCAGCCTCAGAATAACTTCATCGGCTGACACATTGCACCGGCGCACTCGGTCTTTGATGTTCACCACAACACAATCTCCGGCCCATTCGGCAGGTAAGTGTCAGTAACGGCGCCTCGAAAAACTAAGAGCTAAAAATGGTCAGTAACACTCCGAACAAATGTGAAAATAAATGAGCACGCTCGTACTAATCTAAGGTTTTTAGCACTGCCAAAACAAGAATCGTGCTGAATTTAGCGCGAAAAGCGATAAAATAGCAACACTACCCCTGTGTAACTGAACCTGTGACAGTCAATATGAAGTTATAAGAAGAGAGCGATAACATGGGGGAAAGAAAAGATTGTTTTAAAAGGCTTGTATTTAGGTCACTTGCCTGTCACTGACGTTTGAATAGAAGGTTGAGATCTTATCAAAAGATTGATTTACAGCTAGTGGTGTCATTACAACAATTGGCCGTTTAGCTCAGTTGGTTAGAGCGTCGTGCTAATAACGCGAATGTCGTGGGTTCGAGCCCCATAATGGCCAAATTTCACTTTTTCCTTCTAAGTAAGTCGCTACTGACACATAAAGATATTCATCTACACGTGCTCCTAACCGAATTGGAAAATGCTATAAAAAATCTCATTAAAGCCGACTAATTGAATAAAAGAAGGTGAGTTTATTAAGACAAAATGTTTGTCCAGCCAATCTAGGTTTAAGGATGGAAAAAATTCAAATAACATTTTCTCCACGATAGATTTCTCTGAAATTTCCAGAACGAAATACGAGAAGTCCCAAGGAATTCCAGTTGGAAATCCAACTTAAAATTATATCTGTCGACGTAATCGGCGATAATCAGATTTGAAAACTTGTTTTTATTCACGAACTTATGAACTAGTAGAAATTACATCGGGAAACTTGAGTCCATTTTGCACAGACAAATTAAAATTCTCCTTAAAACCTACTAATGGGTCGATTTCTAAAAAACAAAACAAAACAGTAATGCATTCAATTTTGGATGTTTTTTATGAGCACGGAATTTTGAAAGAAAATTTTATGGAATTCCCTTATCTAAGTCAACAACCCTCCCTGTTTCAATTTTATAAAATTGAGTAAAATAATCCTTGTTTTACAACAATATTAAAATCATTTGAAAATAATTCCCCGGGGAAACTAAATCCTTTGGAATTCCATTCTATCTGTCAATTTAAATTGGCTCCGAATCGGAAAAAAAAACAATGCAAAAATACTGAACTATTTTCTATTGCGGAAGTTTTTCATTGCTTTAAAATAAATTGAAATACGGTATACACTTTTTGTAGTTTTTTTAAAAGAATATCAGCTGGATTTTTTTCATTATGCTTTTGAAATTTAGTCATTAAACTAATTACTCATTGCACATATCTTAAAAACATTTTGTCAATTCACTAATGACTCATCTCCCATGAACAACACACACACACACGCTCATGCACACAACCATGCGTTGAAATACGTATAATTATGACTATGATTATACTTACTTAACTTTTTTCGATTCTCATGAAATGTTATCATCAGAAAGAATTGTGTTGTACTTATCAATTATCGATGTAATTTTGATCATTTATTTTTCGTCATCACATACAATACATTTCGCCGGGTACGGTAGCGCATAGTTCATAAATATGATTCAACTCCTCTGACATTTATGAGCAACCGTTGACAGCATTTTGATGAGCTGTTAACATTTCCTGTCACCCATTAAAAATTAAAAATTCAAAACAAACACTCCGCTGACAGTAGATATGGTAGAGGATGTAAAAACTATACTACTTGACTTTTGGATCATCATCATCATCATCATCATCATCATCATCATCAGTCCATTATCATCCATCGTTGGACATAAGCTTTCTCCAGGATTCGCTGCATCTTCTATCGTGGGCGTCGCGGAGCCAATATTTTCTGAACCTGTTCAGTTCGTCTCGCCATCCCATTTTCCGCCGGCCTCGGTTCCGCATTTGATCTTTAGGGATCCAGGTTGTGAGTGGTGATGTCAATGTCCCTCGGTTGTCTACCACCCGTAAATGACCCTCGATAAATAAATGTATCTTTCACCAAGTTTTCAATCGGACGTGAACAATGTTTCCTTCAAATCCTGTCAATCAATCATTAGATGAAGTATTTTTCAATCAAATTCCTCTGAAGTCAACTCTATTTTTAAACATTTTTGAAACTTGAATTCATTCTTCCGATGACAGATCCCGTGAAGAAACAAGTATAATTTTTTTACATGTTGCTGCTGAAACTGGCTTTTCTGGTAGTTGCTGCTGTAGGCTGTGGAGAGAATGTCGTATGGGTGAATATTAACCCTTCTCATGGTCGTAACCCCTGCCCCCCCAAAAAAAAAACAAACCCCGAACGACCCAAGTCTAGAATTTTGAAAAACTCGCTATGTCGAACTCTAATCATTGATTGCTTGAGAAGAGGGTCTCGTGACAAGTCGTGATCATTCTCTCGTTTCTGAGTTTTCGTCCCCACACAAATTCTTCACATTAGGACCTTCAATAGATAAATCACTTTAATCGCATCTATGCTGTCCAAGTCGTTATCTCCTTTCGCTGATCAACCAGGTACGCGTAGGGGCCAGGCAGTGCTGACCCTATACCCTTATCTAAAAAGCGTTTCGAGTCTCACTGATAACTTAACTCAGATGAGCAATGCACACACACGCACGCTCATGCGTACGAACATGCATAGACTTACATACAGTGATGACTGAAATTATTGGCACAATGTTAGTTTCTTCAGTTTATGAAAAATAAATTTGGAAATATTACAGCAGTTAATCTGTAATATCTACCTACCTTTTTGGCTTTAACCTCTTTTGCACAATATATACTAACTGACAAGTTACATCGTTAGAAAGCTAACATAATTCTATTTCCAACGATATAACATGTCATCAGTACAAACAGTGGGTTTTGTATAGATGTACATATTGGAAAGAGAATTTTATCGGCGTGTGCTGGAATACCTACCTTCATGTTTTTGTCTGTAACTTCTTTTGCACATCAGATACAAACTGAAATGATACAGCATTGGAAAGCTGACAACTTTTCCAAAATATATCATATCATCTCCACAAACAATTGGTTTTCTAGCCTTATGCTGCTTAGGATGGTTAAACTTCCATCTGAAAGAACGTTGGGTTTCCCGGCCCAGAACAACTTGGAGTTTCGTCTAGGATTTCTCAGGACTTTTAGTATGTTGTTCTGGACACTAAATAAAAATGCATCGTCGAGAAAAAAATGTTTTAATTTTTTCCAGTTTTAGCTTCAGATATATGGGAATAAAACATGATGAAAATAAATACATTGAAATAGAAAGCTTATTACAATAATCAGGTAAAAAGAAAAAACGTTCAGATTTTCTTTTCTGATTGTTTCTCTCAGTTTCAACACGACCGGAAGTATTTAACTGTCAATTGTTCCGTAGAAATCTCGCTCCACATACTAAAATTCCCTTATTTTGGCAGTTTTTATTCGGTTTTATCTGTTCATTCTCCTATTTTTCCTTTTGTAAATTGAAAACCCTTTCAGCACTTCGCAGCCTGGGCGACTTTTCGTGTTGCAGGTTCAGAGGGCTTGTCCAGAATATATCATGTATATCTTTAGGATGAATTATTATTTATTCCGGCATTTCGCTCAGCCCAAGCTTTGTCGGGAACATTTTCTTGACAAAGCTCGGTATGAGCGAAACGCTGAAATAAGCAATCATTTGTCTTATGAAGCATTCCTGTATCGTTATTTTACTCTTATATTGTCGGATCAACTATCAATCCAGACCAATATATTTATCATATATTTTTTAGTGTTTGATATCGGATTTTTCACAGGTAGAGGGCGAGGAAAAGGGGGGGGCACGGATAATGGATAATTTTAGTTGTCAACAGCCGTGAAATTTCCGCAGTTTCAGCAAGTGCTTACAAACAGTTGTAACATTATCATCATCACTACTAATACTACACCGAAGAACTCTACCCCTTGTGTCTCTTGAATAATGATAATAATAATAATAATAATAATAATAATAATAATAATAATAATAAGAAGAAGAAGAAGAAGAAGAAGAAGAAGAAGAAGAAGAAGAAGAAGACGAAATGTCTCAGTTGAATGAGACGAAAAAAAGCAGCCAAAAAATAAAGCTAACTAAAATCCACCAGAAACTGTTCTGAGAAAAAACAAAACAAAACAAAAAAAAAGACATGCCGTAAACTCCAAAACGAAAGAAGAAAAAAAAACTCACGATAAAAACTGAAACATAAAAGAGAAAATAAATGAGATAAGTAAAGGGAAAAATACTCTGAGAATAGAAAATAAATAAAGCTGTAAAAGAATGAGAACTATGAGTTTAACGATGCATCCACCATCCTTACGTCCATATCTGCGACTTCCATTACTAGTTGTGGTAATAGTAGAGGGAGGAGAAAGAGGATGGTTCTCTCGAAAATCTGGCTATTATTTAAAAAAAAAACAATTAGCAAGTCTAAATTAAAGTAAGTGTACAATTTTCCTCAATAATTTATTCTTGGGTCTTAGTGCATTGTGATTTAATTCGATAAGTGCGCTTTAAATGAGTATATATAAAATTTTTAGCAATAAAAGTAAATGGAAATTGGGAAGTTTGACCGATTTTAGCCATTTTTAAGATAGATTTTGTAATCATTAACCAACGATATTAAGTAACTCTGTTAAAAACAAGTGTGCGATTCTTCCTTCATTGATCTGAGAAGATGTTCTTTTCATGACGTCACACATTCCATTCCCGCCTCTTTCTATTATTTAATTTAATTTGAACCGACCGACCGACTGACTGGCTATCTATCGGTTTATTCTATTTACGATGTCTAGATCATACAAAACATTCGCCGTGTAATAACGGATAATTTAAACAGAGTTTAAACGTATTTAACGCATTTTTACTCATTTCTGTCACAATATATATATATATATATATATATATATATATATATATATATATATATATATATATATATATGTATATATATATGTATATATATATATGTATATATATATATGTATATATATGTATATATATATATATGTATATATATATATATATATATATATATATGTATATATATATATATATATATATATGTATATATATATATATATATATATATATATATATATATATATATATATATATATATATATATATATATATATATATATATATATATATATGTCCATATCTTGATAATATAAGCAATAAGAAAGAAGAATAAGAAACAGAGGGTTCCTCTCCCAGAGAGAAGACAAGACGAAAAACGGAAAATAAATAAAAAGTAGAAAGAGTTAAAATAGAAAAATAAATAAAGATATAAAGAAAAAAAAAGAATAAGTCAGATATTTGGGAAGGGAAAATGAAAGAAAGACGATATGAAAAAGAAAGGAAGAAAGAATGAGAAGAATGAAAGAAACAAACGATTTGAAAAAGAGGAAGGAAGAATGAGAAAGAAATGAAAGAAACAGACTGTATCAAAAAGAGAAGGAAGAATGAGAAAAAAAATTAAGGAAACAGACGATATAAAAAAGAAGAGACAAGAATGAGAAAAAATGAACGAAACAGACCATATGAAAAATAGGAAAAAAGAATGAGAAAAATTAAAGAAATAGACCCCCTTTAAAAAAAAGAAAGAATGAGAAAAATGAAAGAAATAGACCATATGAAAAAAAAAAAAGAAGAATGAGAAAAAATGAAAGAAACAGACGATACGAAGAAAGAGAACAGAGGAAAGAATAACAGAATAAGAAAAATGATTTTCTTGAAGAAAGAAGACAAGACGAAAATGGAGAATAAATTAAAAGTAGAGATAGAAAAAGTACAAAATAAATAAAGATATTAAAAAAAGAATAAGAAGTCAGGTATAAAGGGAAGAAAAAAGGGAAAGCAACATATGTTATGAAAGATGGTTGAAAGAATAAGATAAGTAAGAAACTATAAGCTTCTCTCCTAGAAAGAGATAAAAAAATGGACCCCAAAAGTAGACAATAAATAAAGACAGGTCTGGTTAGTCAAGCAATAAGAGCTGTCATGTGACCAATGTCTTTTGGCAGCATGCTGCTGTAGGTGATCAATTAAAAAATTCGAAAAAGGAGTGAGCAATGAATAAATTACTTCTCTTGCATAATTTGGGCAATGATCGTTAAAAATGTCTTAATTAAAAGATGGATGACGAACTCAAAGGAGGGGTCAATTTTAAAGGGGAGAGAAAACTATGCAGACAGTTTTGGTGACATCTTTGGTTTATGGTTTCTAATATGAAGGAGGAAGTGAATAAATAAAAACTAAAAATACAGGAAGGAAAAATGGAAGAAATGACAGGAAGAAAAGAATGAGAGAAAAAAAAAAAAAGAATAAGAAACGGTAAGCTTCTCTTGAAAAAGAAAAAAAGACAATACGAAAGAGATGGAAGACATGAATCAAAGAAGACTAAATAAATCAGTCAAATATTGATTTTGTTTTGTTCTCACAGAACGTTTGAACGCAGGTGCACGTTTGAAGGTTTTGAAGGAGGCCTGTGCGCAGTTTTAGGTAAAGGTGCGTCAGGGTAAGACAATTTTTTTTTTTTCGTTTCCTACCTGCTTGCTTTTGGTAGCCTATAAACGTACGATGACATTGGTGGCACATCAAAGAAAAGTCGTAGTGTAAAGAAATTGCTGTCTATTAAGCTTAGATTCGTACGGTGGAAGGTTAAGTGGAAGGAGCAGATGGCTGAGAAGATTATGTTGGGTCAATCCTACAAGTAGAGGAAACGTTGAAAAAAATCAGCAGTTTTAAAATATTGTTTTTTTTTTTCCATCCGGGTTCGAACACCAAATTCTGACCTGCGTTGAGAGAGAGAGAGAGAGAGAGAGAGAGAGAGAGAGAGAGAGAGAGAGAGAGGGGGGCAATACGGAGAACATGGCTGATAATAAAAGAGAGAGGAAACAGAGATAGTGGAGACAAACGAGAGATAGAGGTAGTGGGGAGACAGAGAACGAGAACGAGAGAGAGGAGACAGAAAATAAGAGAGAGAGAAAAGGAGAGGAATCAAAGAACGAGAAAAAAAAGAATAACAGAGAGAGAGAGACAGACAGAAAGAGAAAGAGAAAGAGAGAGAGAGGTACTACAGAAAAAGTACAGAGAGGGAGAAATGACGAGAGAACCAAGATAAAGGAATAAAAATACGAGAACAGAAGATATCAGAGAAAGAGAGTGAGAAGAAATGAGAGAGTTAAGAAATAGAAATGAATACAGAGAAAGTGAAAATGAAAAAGAGAAAAAAGAGAGAATAGCTGATATATATATATATATATATATATATATAGAGAGAGAGAGAGAGAGAGAGAGAAAGAGAGTGCAATATCTCGAAACAACGATAACCTAAATCTGTTACAGTTTGACAGGAATTATGTGTGTCTGAATATCTGACATGAGGAACAATCATTTGTACAGCAAATATATTGAGAACAAAAACACATTGATCACAATTGGAAAGACAGAGCTAAAGAAAGTAG
Source organism: Thysanoteuthis rhombus (assembly GCA_963457665.1). Lineage (NCBI taxonomy): Eukaryota > Metazoa > Mollusca > Cephalopoda > Oegopsida > Thysanoteuthidae > Thysanoteuthis > Thysanoteuthis major. Next base: position 4,642,154 of record OY735225.1, read on the forward strand.
ACCACTACATCTACCTAGACCAACGAATCTCCATGAAATCCTCAAAAGAAAGAGAAATTAAGCGAAGAATCACTTTAGATTGGCAAGCTTTCGATAGAGCAAGCTCAGCCTTCAAGAACAAGACGAATCCTATCAGTCCTAACAAAAAGGCTATATAACAAATGCATCTTCCTGATAGTCACATAAGGAGCTGATACATAGAACCTAACCAAAAGACTAGCTCTCAAACTCAGAACAACGCAAATTGCACAGGAGAGAATGATGCTCAGCATCACATAAAGAGATTGTAAGACATAATACATTAGGAAAAAAACAAAACAAAACAAAAAAACAAACAAACAGGAGTCTGAGATATCATAGAATTGATTAGAACATACAAATGACAATGGGCTGGTCAGGCTGCAAGAAGGTCAGGCAAACACAGGATATTTGGTCTTACAACGTGGATCCTCGGGGATCATGTGCAAAATTGTGCTCGACAGAAAATGAAGTGGCGTTGCGAACTAGACAAGTTGAGAAAATACTGTCTCCGCGACGTGCATGACAGAGAGGTCTGGTGAATTTATGGGGAGGGACTATATCCAACGACGGACTCTAAAAGACTACTGCTGCTGAAGTTATTCGAACTATTATGCTCACTTTGGTTGTTTCAGTCACAACGTTGAACAACGTCTCGGCCGCTGTACCCTCCAAAATCAGGAATATAAAATTCACTTTCCTCCACCGTAATTCAAACTCACGACCAGCCGGTTATCTTATTGCCCGAGCTAAATTGACATTGATATTAACGAAAACATATCATACACATACGCATATGTCATTCTAATATATATACATATATATATATATATATATATATATATGTATATTATTAAGTATACAATGTCGAAGTTGCAGTAATCATCTTGAGTCGGAATAGAAATTAGAATGGTTCCTTCTTTCATTAATTCATTCACTTATCTATTCTCCTCCTTAGTTGGTTTTTTCCTCTTATCAATTCATTCATTCGTTTATTCTCCTTCTCTTTTAATTCCTTCTTTCAATCACTTTTGACTCATCTCTCTAGAAAATTTCTTTCCAGCACAAGAAAAAAAAACAGCCTATAAAACAAAAAAACAAAAAAACAAAGCAACGATAAAAAAATGAATCGTTCCGCCATTTTCAGTCAGTTTTTCCAGGGTTCATCCGAGACAACAGATATATCATCAGAAACTGAATAAACATTCAAACAAATCGAACATTTTGCGGCTTATCAATAATTTATTTGCTTCAATCATCGACGTTTGAATAAAATCGTGCAAATTCATTTTTTCCCTGGCCAAATAAGTAAGTTTAGATTTCCCTGGTCGGATGACTGAGTAAATCTAGATGGCTATCTATCTGTTTTTTCCCCGTCTGATCGTCTCAAATGCCAAAAAGCCGGGATGTTAAGCAGTCAATTTTTAAAACATTTTACATATAGAAATATGGAATTATGATCTAATGTCCTGTTTTTGCTGCAACCATTATGCCAAAATTGAAAATTGCTTTTCATTGAACGGAATAAACATGTAATCATAAAACACTCCTCAGATAAACTCAAAACACTCACAATTTGAAAAAAAAAAAACAAACTTCAGAGTAGGGTCGTAAGGGCACACTAGATCATTTTCATCACGGATATATTGAGGGTGAGGTTGCCTGTTGGAACCCATCCATCTTCAAGTTGGTTCTGAATCAGACTTGTCCGTCTCCTCTTACCATTGCAAGGGAGATCAATCTATCTTCTTATCTACCTTCTCTCTTTCTCTCTCTCTCACACTCACACGCACACATACACACACACACTATATATATATATATATATATATATATATATATATATATAAGAGAGGGAGACATTGATAGCACTATACAGAAAAAAGTCGTTTTTAAATGAAGTTTATTATACTTACTTGTTTCACATTTCAGCTATGTCAAATAAGTAATTTTGAATGAAACAATACAGAAAATTTTTTTTCAGGTAAATATTGTCATGATCACTTTAGCCTTCAATTGAGCAAGTTCAACCTTTAAGAACGAGAAAAACACATTAGTTCCCCCCAAAAGATTTGCAACCAATGCCTTCCCCCGATGACCACTTATGGGACTGAAACATGGATCGTCACCAAGAGACGGTCAGTCTCAAACTGAGAAGCATGCAACGTGCACTTGCAGCCTCGAGAGATCAAAAGAAACTCAATCGATTGGGAAAAAACATGAGTCCGATAAATCATAGAATCTATTAGCAACTCAAATGGCAATGGGCTGGTTATGTTGCAAAACATATGGCGAGAATATACAAGTTCAGAAAGTATTGGATCGGCAACGCCCATGATAGAGAGGTCTGGCAAATCCTGAGGAAGGTCTATGCCTAACAAAGGACGATAGAAAACTGATGATTACAATGAATATCATACCAGGCGAGCACAAAAACAAACTTTTCAATAATGTTTCATTTACAATGACTATTTTGACAAAGCTGGAAGGCTAAACGTATTAGTATAATAAACTTGATTTAATTTGACTATTTTCCATATTGTCCACTCAATGATATTGTTGGATATCGTATCCACAAATTATTCATATATATATATATATATATATATATATATATATATATATATGAATATAACCTGACAAAGGTTGATGATGAAGATCTGTTCACCGGGACAACGCTAGCTTCCCTTGCTTGTTCCAATCATAACTAATTTTATTTCGTGGCTCGAGATGGCATTTTTGCGAAATCCTTGTCCTTGAAGAGTCAAGATAAGAAAAGGCCATTAATTATCGCCAAACCGAATTCCGATAAAAAAACGCCATCCAACTTCGTATAATTAATAGAGAAATTGTTTCAAATAGACCCGAGAAGAAAGAAAAATAGGGAAAGAGGGGAAAAAAAGGAAAAGAAAGGAGAAGAGGGCATAGGAGTAGACACCATGAAGGGGAGGGAGAGACTATATATATATATATATATATATATATATATATATATATATATATATATATATATATATATATATATATATATATACATAAGTAACATTTTCGTTTTTATATATATCAGAACTACATACAACTGTATACAAAGATACACACAATCTATCACATATGCACACACATATATGTATATATTTGAAATTCATATATACATATATATATATATATATATATATATATTTATGACAAATCACACATGCATATATATATATATATATATATACATATATATACCAATTTCATATATATATATATATATATATGTATCTATATCTATATCTATATATATATATATATATATATATATATATATATATGTATATTCTAAAAATCTTCACTGCTTTAAACCTTAGATATACAAAAAAGTTTTTGTCTGAAGATTTATGTCATTTCAATCAATTTTTTCCCAGTATCTTTTCATGTAATTCATGTAATTTTTTCAGTGTTTATTTTTTAAGGTTTTACACAGAATTAGGTGTGGTACTATGTATGAATTCTTTTTTTTTGTGATCATTAGTTGTCTTCTAACACACACACACACTCTCTCTCTCCTTCCCCCCTCTCTCTCTCACACACACACTCACGCATACACATATATATATAAGTATTGTATCATATATATGTATGTATATATATCTATATCTATATATATATATATATATATATATATATATATATATATATATATATATATATATATATATATATAAGAGATCGTATTTGAATTATGGCATGCAAGATTGCATCAAATTCAAAGGCTATCTGATATCAAAAATGAATTAACTTTTGGAGGAGATGGCTGTTGTCCAATTTCCATGGACTGTTTATTGCAATCGTTGATCGAAAATGATTCGTACATTGGTCGTTTCACAATGCAGCGACCAGCCTCTCCAAGAACGATGAATATATATTTCTAGTCGATTTCTACATGCGTTGATAAGTTAATAAAGAGAACTCAAATTGAAACGTCCCTGTGGTTGTGTATGTGTACGTGGTTGATTCGGAAAGTGCCAGGCCACTCATTATTAACGAAAAATTGCCTACCTAGGACAATGGCTCCTTGAAAATATTCCTCCAAAATATTCCCATTAGAACCTTGCCCACTTCTCAACGTTTATTTCTCTTTTCAAAACTCGGTACAAAGACCTCTGTCGGAATCGACATTATTTGCCTAGTCACATTCTCCTTAAGCTTGTCCACGGTTCGAAATCTCCTCTTTCCCAATGTGGAAAAACCAGAAGTCGCAACAAGCAACATCCAGAAATCTGGAATATATTGGGGCTGACAGACCGACGTGATTGGTTGTTTTGCCAACAAATCCTGCAGGAACAGACTCGGTCATTGTGAATGTGACAGTCACACAGTACTCAAGCTCACTCATCGCCGTCTCACTACCGACTCGTAAAGCAAATGGCAAAGACCTGGCTTACGTATATCAATGGTGAAATAATGGATTCACCACACAAACACATTTATGTTTCTGTCTCTTTGGCTTCAGGCAATTGATTTGATTTTTCTTGATCCCTATTAGGAAGTGTGTCTATTCTGTGGCGGCAAGGAGAATTGATTTATTCATATTTTTTTTCTCTTTTTTTGTTTACTGGTTGATCTATCTGTCGGTATTTTTTGCTTTTTTTTCTATCAACTCTTTGTATTTGTTTGTTTATTTTTTGTATATAAAGTTGAAATAGAAATTCTTCTGCAAATACATTTAATATTGGTCTACATATCGATCATGTTACAAGCATTATCTTGCTGAAATATCAAAAAAGCTGCACGTAAAAAAACGAAACGAAATGTGTTGCCATTTTCCCAACAATCTATAGACCGGAATTAATGACGTCGACCTTTGCAGTAATTTATCATATTTGTCACATAGTCGAGTACATTTATGAAAAAAAAGCAACTTACCCCCACAAAGAGTTTCTCGATGGTCCTTTTGTGTTATAATTTTCAAGATGGTATCTAAGATGGCCGCCAAATCTGTAAAAGAACCATTCATTATTTATCCTAGGCAAGTTTTTTTTAACAGTTCCTTGTGATACCAGGTGTTGTTAATAACGTATTAAAATTCTATACAATACATTCTATCAGATATTTGTTATCTCCTTTCATGAAATGTTCAATTCAAATTGATTTAATTTGACATTTTCTCAGAATGAACAATCGAAATTGATAAACTTTTTTTGTATATATATATATATATATATATATATATATATATATATATATAAATAAAGGGAAGGTACAATTTCAAAGATGGAAAAAAGTTTTTCAATGGTCTTTTGTAGTGTACTCAATGACATACTCAAAATCTAAGACAGTCTGTCCTCTTGAAAGGTATAATTTTGCCTCAATCTGTAGGTTATTCTAAAATGTTGGTTCATGTTGCTTTAGATATTATTCTGAAAGTGATGGTAAATAAAAAATAACGAAAAAAATACACACAGAAATTCATAAAAATTTGAAAGAAGCTTGAGTTCACTAGCAGACGAGAGCCCCAGAGTGAATGCTATAATTCTCGAACGCCAAGAAAGATTCCACTGTTGAAATTTAAACTTATTCAGTTTCGTCAAACGCTTGCCAAAGACAACTTATCTTACATTTTTCTGGGGTTTTCTGATGAGGTTTGATGAGGCGAAAACAGAATTATTTGGCCAAATGCAGTGGATTATGTATGGAGGAAAAATAACTGTGAACCAACCAAAGAATACAATCCAGATATTAAAGCTTGGTGGAGGTAGCATGATGGTATGAGGATGTTTTTTCTCAAGGAGGGTCTGGCATATCGATGTGATTGAAGGTACAATGATTGGTGCTATATATCGACAGATTTTCGAGGAGCGTCTGCAATCTCCTGCTTAAACCTTGAAGTTACCAAAACGCAGTGCTCATCAATACGACAATGACCCTAAGCATACAGCTCAAGCGACTACAGAATGGTCCCAGAAGAAGAAGAATAAAGTTATGTAGTGGCACAATTAATCCCCTGACTTGAATCCTAAGAAAAATTTACTGATAGAAATCAAAATTCAAACTCCAAAAGAGGGGTCCAAGAAACGTTGCTGATCTGAAAATAATTTGTCAAAAAGCATGTGCTAAAATACCGGCGGATACTTGCAAAAACATGATAGCATCATATCCTAGATTGGAGGCAGCCCTTGTTTATGAATATTATATGAACAATTATTGAATTGTATAAATACTATATGACCAATTATTGGATTGTTTCTGTTGTTCTTCTTATTTCTGATTTTTATGGGTAACTTCTTAATGTTCAGTCTTGTTTCAGGATTAATGTTTGCTGTTTCAATAATAATCATCTTTGGTTCTAATTCTATCGAATTCAGAACGGTGTGATGTTGCAATAATGACAGACAACCGATGGACATCACGAATCACAACATGGATCTCCAGAGATCACATACGTAACCAAGGCCAACAGAATACAAAATGAAGAGATGAATAGAATATTAGATGGAGAGACGAGTGAGACAAATTCAGAAAGTACTGGCTCTGCGACACCCTTGATAGAGAAATGTGGCGGATCCTGGGGAAGGTCTATGTCCAAGGACGAACGTTAAAAGACTGATGAAGCAAGTCAAAATAGATTTTCTGCAAGTGTCAAATACCCTTTGCTCTCTCCCTCTCCCCCTCTCTCAATCATTCGCCTGATGATACCCAGAGAGGGCAGAAACAAACTTCTTTGTGTAGTGAATCCACATCCTATTATATATTTCCAGCTCTACTATAAAACAACTTGACTTTCGAAGAATAAAATTGAATGTATCGAGCACTCTATGAAATAAATCCATCACATATCAGACGTTGCTTTATATTATGCTGTATTGGTAACCTGATCTATATTATATGAATTATATATATATATATATATATATATATATATATATATATATATATATATATATATATATATATATATATATATACTTTGGATCAGCATCATCCGTGGAATGGGGGTCATCATTTATCTGAACCTATAAATACTTTTTGAAAGCATGTAAAATATTATTGGCTGACCAAACTCTTGCTGAGTTAATATCCTATTAAACTACCTCACCCCCTCGGAAATTTGTTAGTTTTGATGAAAAAAAAATGAAATCAATATAGGGTATAATTTGCTTTCCAGTGTAGTTGGATTTGGGGTACCCCAAGTATTCCAGCTAGTATATTTATATATTCAACCTCCACTCATGGATATATCTATCTATATATATATGTGTGTGTGTGTGTATGTATGTGTATTAGCTTTATTTGGTAATACGTTTTCTAAATAAAAAAGCAAGACGTATCATGATTGTTTGGATATAGAACTCAGCTTCTTGGTAATAATTATATTCATAGAAATCATATTGTTTGTGGATCTGTTTACAACAGCGTCTATTGTTGTAATAAATCGATAAAAAAGAAGTTCTAATTTTGTTTTCCGCCTTTGGAAGTCAGAGATGATTATTTGTGACGTGAAATTGTTTGAAACCGTCAACCAAATCTGTCACTAAAACTGTCAGAATAGGTTTCTTTCAGTTTTTTAGGCGGGTCTGGCTGGCTGTATGTCTTACATGTACAGGTCACACCTGTGAAGCTGGAGGGCTGAAAATTCTAACATATACTTCTTTATACGTCTAGAAAAACAGGTTCCCAAAATCCCCCGTCCAAAATTATGTTTTTTATGGGAAAATCAATTTACAAGGTGGGTTTATGCTATATTGGCACTTAGTTTGTGTCCGACAGAGTTGATACCTGTTTTAAAAAAATCAAAATTTAGTGATCACTGACCAACAAAAGACGAGAGAAGTGACTCGTTCATTGATCACCTCTTCTTCCATTTTTAATTGATCACTACATGCTTCCAAAACACGTTGGTTACGTAATGGTTCCTATTGAGAGACTAATCAGACCTGTTTGTTGCACTTTCAGAATGACAGTCGTCGAAAAATAGGTTTACAGTTGGGGGGTGGATTTTTGCTCAGTCATATGCGTAGCATTCAGCACGGAAACTAATGCGTACTTATGAATATATAAAATAGCGGATTTTTTTTTTTTATAGTTTGCGAATATAGATATATACCTCTGATGAATGACAACAATAATAGTTATTGCCAGAGCGAGTACAATGAACTCTGGGAACGAGAGAGAAATAGTGAATTATTTGAAAGATTGAAATAACATCAGCAAAGCAAATAATTATTTAGAAAAAAAAAGGAGAATAATGAGGAAAGAAATGATATCAGTAATACATTCGATGAAACAACAGAATTAAAGATGGTTGAATGTCAAGGGGAACTTTTGCGATTACATCAACCCCGACTCCAACAAACAATACCTCGACGACCAAGGAAACAATGATATACACATTTAGGAAAGGGGAGTTAGGAATGGTGTGTTGCACAAATCTAAGGAGAACTAAGTAAGGAGAGCCGGTCTTTATTATTATTGTTATTATTATCATTGAACATATAAAAAGATGGCGAACGATTCTATGCTTTTTTATGTCCATGTGTTTGTGTGTTGTGCTTCAGCACTACAGGTCATACTTTTTAGTCTACAGGCTCGAAAATTGGCATCAGTACTCCATTAAACCCTTTCTAAAGATTACATTTTTGATTTTTGGAGAAAAACTTTAATAAAAAATCTTTTTGGGATCTTATTTTGACGGGTACACTTTATTGATAATGTCTAGATTTTTTTCTCTATTGTAGAAGTTTTCCACTGGGAAACGCCAGTAATGTCATAAATAAAAAATTATCCTGACCATCGATGAAATTAATTAACTGCCACCCCCACCATGCCTTCTTGGCTGTTAGGCCATTGCTACCAGCTAGAGATCGTTGGTCTCTTATTCCAAGTACTTTCGTATTTACTCTTTGATCCATGGACACGACCATGTCTATTATTTGGTAGGTTCTCATCCCTTTGTCCATGATTACTTGGCCTAGTCTCTTCGCCCTGATGAGGTGATCAGTTTGGATGTCAGAGTTTTTGCTGTTCGCTGAACTGCTTCGAGCGCTTTTCGTAATGTATTCACTTTGCATGCACATACTTTTCTAATCCTGTTTTGGCTTTTTGGACATGAGTCCTCTACCGCCTACTTCGCTCTTCACATACAGTCTATCTGTGTCATCTCTAGGATGTAAGGCCTTGTGCATTGTCATAAGCTTTCGCGTTCATCGGTCCATTGATCGAAGATCTTCCTTTGTCCATTCGAAGAATGGCCCCGTCTACTATCGATATTGCGCGTGTGTTCATCCGTTTTATCAGATTCCTACTTATCATTCTCATTGTCGTTATTATACATTATAATGATGGTTACCACTGGAGGTTGAGTGACAGCAAGTCTCAAGTCCTTAGCCTTCCTCTCATCTTGTTTTTTTGTCTCTCTCTCTCCTATCACAGTAGAGCTGTGGTTCGTACTCCACCATCATTCGGGTGTTTTCTTCCTCCTCCTCCTCTGTTAGGCCACTGCTAATAGCCTTTATATAAATAAGAACAAATTGTATCAAGGCATTGATTACTATTGTTCGTATTATTTCACTTATTTGTATCTTATACCGTTGTCTCGAATCCATTGAGAGATGTATTATTTAAACGAGAACACAGCAAAATGTGAATTATATTCTTTTTTCTAGCCCAAGCAAAAGTTAAAAAAATTAATACACTAAAAATGTTACGTGTATTTGCAGAACAAAATAAATCACTTTTTGTTCACCCTCCTTATATTCCTCTCTGTCTCTGTCCGTCTCTCGATTCAGGGCCATGTCGTTTTTGGACTTAACAAATCTCAGAGAGACGACTGCACCCTACGAGATGCAAATTGTGTACAAGAGTAACTTGGTCCCAAAACTGAGGAGAACACTGAACGGAATTTCATAAATTACATCAATAAATATTGGCGCAGAGGAGACTGAAGTGACACACAAAAAAATTGAAAAAGCTTCTCAATGTTCAGCATTTAAAGCTGTAAAGCTTTCTAGACTAATGGATACCAGTGGTTTAGAATCATTGTCATTCCTCGTTATTGATACATACGATAGGGAAAATACAGAAGTCGATTTCGGCCAAAAAAAGAAAAGAAAACGCCTGCTCAGCTTAATGGTTAATTCGCCTCCAGCCCCGAAAACAAGAAATGGAGAAAGATAGAGAAAGCGTACATATCCTAATGTTTAATGCGACACTGGCCTCAGAAGCAAGGCATAAATAAAGAAAGGAGAAGCCTACTCAGCCTAATGGTCTATCGAAAAGCTAAGTGACACTCCGGGTTGGAACCGATTCCAGGATCTACTTGTTACAAACCTAACGCTTATAATCATTGATCTAAGGACATGTTGATAAAAATTGGAATTTATGAATGATGTTATGGTTCGGTTATGTACAATTTTAGTGACATTTTTTTCGCCGATAAAAAAACAAAGTATTCATATCCTCCATTATCATCAGTTTTTTGCTACCATTTACCTTCATCTTAATTGTTGTTGCTTTTTATGGCAACTGAATAATTAAGATGAAGGTAAATAATAGTTGTTTGCTTGGGAAATGGTGTTGTGTAGTATTTTTCGATAACTAAACTTAACAATTGCCGAATACTATTTAGTTGTGAACGAGGACTAATTTATCTGAAAATCAATCGTATTTCAAATAGGGAAACCCCACAAAAGTTTTTAAATAAAACAAAAGAAAACTGTGGTCTTTTGAATAAAACCAAAACAAAACGTATTTATTGAATTAGCAACAATCCTCACCCACTCGATGTCTGTTTTTGACCAATGGGAACAGATCCAGATGTGACGTCATACATGTTTCTATTTTTTTCCTACCCTCTTTAGATTCATTGTTTAAATCTCAACATCTTAAAATTTAGCATCTGACGGATCGCGATAATAAAGTCCTCTCTGTAAGAGTTCGACACAGGAAGATGGGAAAAGGCGAAATGGAAGATTTTCGAAGAAAATGTCAAGGTGAGTGGATTCATTGATTCATTTCTTGATGCTGGCAGCTGAGTCAGTCAGAGACTCCGGGGACAGGGGAGTGGGTGCCTTCGATCGTAGTGTACGGATCAGTCTTCTCCTTGGAGGATTAACAAGATCACAACATCATGCTCTCTACACGATCTTACACCTGCTCACAGAACCCAGTATACCCATCTAGGTAAAGATTAAGCTCCATGTTGTTTAACTTGGTTGATCGTGCAATTTCGTCATAACCAGGTGTGTGTATGAGACAAAGGAACAAAAAAACTGTTCTTTCAAAAAAACATGTCTTGATGATGACAATGACAAAAAGTACTTTTACTGAATTCTTCTTTTCCTTTTCTGTGATTTAACGAGGTAATCAATATTCATGCATCACTGGAGAGAAATATTTGCACAGACTCCTTATGCATAAATGAATTTGCTTAAAGAAAAGTTAGCCCACTAGAATGAGAGAGGAGAGATAGATGTAATTACGAGCATACGTGTTTATATCATAATCAACATCAGTCTCTTAACGTCCGTCGTTGGACAGGGACCTTCCTCAGGATCCGCCACATTTGTCTATCATATGTGTCGCAGAACCAGTATTTTCTGAATTTGTCTAGTTCGTCTCTACATCTTGTATTCTGCCTGCCTCAGTTTCGCATGTGATCCCTCGAGATCCACGTTACGATTCGTGATGTCCATTGGTTGTCTTTCATTCTTGCAACATGACCAGCCCATTACACTTGGAGTTTTCTAATAGATTCTATGATATATTGGACTCCTGTAGAAAACCCCAAGTGATCAATATGTTTTGGCAGCATACCATGTTAGCGGTGATCAATTGAAAATTTGGAAAGGGGGTGATCAATGAATTAATTATGTCTTTCGCTTTTACATACTGGGAAAAAAACTTCCAAAGGGATTGGGAGAGAGAGAGAGAGAGAGAGAGAGAGAGAGAGAGAGAGAGAGAGAGAGAGAGAGAGAGAGAGAGAGAGAGAGAGAGAGAGAGAGAGAGAGAGAGAGAGAGAGAGAGAGAGAGAGAGAGAGAGAGAGAGAGAGAGAGAGAGAGAGAGAGAGAGAGAGAGAGAGAGAGAGAGAGGAGAGAGAGAGAGAGAAGAGAGAGAGAGAGAGAGAGAGAGAGAGAGAGAGAGAGAGAGAGAGAGAGAGAGAGAGAGAGAGAGAGAGAGAGAGAGAGAGAGAGAGAGAGAGAGAGAGAGAGAGAGAGAGAGAGAGAGAGAGAGAGAGAGAGAGAGAGAGAGAGAGAGAGAGAGAGAGAGAGAGAGAGAGAGAGAGAGAGAGAGAGAGAGACTCACTCACTCACTCACTCAATGTGGGTGAAATTTCCCTGGAGTAAATTACCCATGCGAATTTCACCAGCGGTAAATTCCATCTCAGTAAATTCTCTCAAAATATCCATGCATGAAAAGAGTCCCTTTCAAATCAGCGAAATTTTACATCGATTCCCCACAGGAGAATGTATTTTCCGTTAACTTCAAGAGTATCTATCTAAATAACTCTAAATCCACTCACGTAGAATCATTTTATTATTGTGATGTGATTATTTGAGGATATATTCATGTTAGTATGAAAAATGAGTCAAATAAAGTCACTCAAAGTATCGAGATAAACGCGACAGAAAAGCGTCGGTCGTTTTCGACGTTTTTTTTCTAAGAAAAAACAAAGCATATTAAACTAACAATTTTTTCATTGTCTTAAATATATCTTAATGGAAATGAAATCCGTTCGACTGATTACAAATAGCCACACTGACCGCATTAACATTGGGCACAACAGTATTTTGTAGTAAAATTTATATTCCGGGACGTTAAACTCTCAAGGATGTCAACAATTGTAAATAAAGTGCATTTGCAAAATGAGATCGATGAAAAATAATGTACAATCATAAAAATGTAGAATTATAAAAAACTAAAAAAACATTCACAATGTCTATATCAAGGAATGAAATAGAATACATTTTTATTTACCAAGCATACAATAGAATATTAGTTATAAAATTTTTAATTAATACAACAATTGGTTAGGAGGGTAAAAATCAGGTCTCACAAACAGAACCCACCTTTTTATCATTTTTTATTTGAAGATATTTTTCAATTAAAAAAAAAAATTAGATGTGATCGTGATGATAGGTTTAAAGGAATTAGAATTATAATCGTTAGAGAAGATAGGAACGGTCGGGGAGACTTGATTAAAGTGTTCAAGATTCTGCGTGGTCAAGAATCTAGACCCGGATGTAATTTCCACCAAAATGGAGTAAAAGAAGCTGAGAATCCAGAGTTATATAATCATGATCATCATCATGATCATCATCATCATCATTAGCCTATTAGCATCCGTCGTTGAACATTGACCCTCCCCGTGATACGCCAGGTCTTTCCATCGTGTACGTCACGGAGCCAGTACTTTCTGAACTCACGTATTCCGTCACGCAATCTTATGTTTTTATTCGACCCCAGTTTCGCATGTGATCCATGTTGAGACTCGTGATATCCAGCGGTTGTCAGACGTTCTTGCAACATGACCAGCCCAATGCCATTAAAGTTTTCGTATGGATTCTATGGCATTCGCACTCCTGTCTTTCATCGAATATACTGTGCTGTTTTGTGATCTTTCCATGTAAGCTTTGTGCACGTTGTATGCTCCTCGGTTTGCAGGTCTGTCTCTTGGTTAGGTTCCATGTTTCAGCTCCATAGGTGACTCTCGGGAGGATGATGTGGTTGTATACACTTTTCAGCACTAGCAGAATAGTCTTATTCTTGAAAGTTGAAAGTTCAGCTTGCCAACGTAGTGATCCTTCGTTTGATTTCTTTTTTTAAGGATTTCGTGGAGATTCGTTGTCCGAGATAGATGTAGTGGTCCACTTTCTTCAGTTCTTCGTCTTCGATTTTGATCGTTGCGTTTTTTAAGCAACCCTAGATTTGCTGACGAAATCGTCCTTTTTGCTGAAAACCTTCATGACCTCCAGATGATGCTGGACAGACTGAACGAAGTCAAGAAGAAAGTTGGTTTCCTTACGAACTTTAGTAAAACGAACGTCTTGGGCAACGATTATGTTGAAATATATTGCAGAAGTAGAATGAATACCAGAAAATACAATAGAATGGTCATGACCGGACTATGAAATCAGATACTGAACAGGACTATTAGTATGTAGTGCTATCACTGGATGCAAATGATTTGAAAAAAAAATGATGTTTATTATACCACCGCAGATGTTTGAAGTTCTAGACATTATGTTAATCAGCATCAGTCTCTTTTAAGGTCCATCGTTGGATATGGACCTTGCTCAGGATCCGCCACATTTCTCTATCGTGAGCGTCACGGAGCCAGCATTTTCTGTCTTGTTCATCTCTTCACCTTGTTTTTTGTCAGCGTGGGTTTCACATGTGGTCTCTGGGGATTCATGTTGTGGGTCGTGATGTCCATCGGTTGTCTTTCATTCTCGCAACACGACCAGCCCATTGCCATTTGAGTTTTCTAATGGATTCTATGATGTCTCTTACCCCTGTTTTCTTTCTGATATAATGTGCTGTCTCGTGATCTCTCCATGTGAGGTTGAGCATGATTCTCTCCTGGGTTTCATAGAGTGTGCCTGTATACACAATTATCACACTATTTTGTCGCGCTAGAATAAATGTTATGTTGCTCTAACTATAAACTACTCATGCCAAACATGGGTCACAAAATCGTTTAGATATCTACCTAATTAAATAAGTTCATCTTCTCTTTTGGATTGGATCTGATTGAAAGCAATAGAATTTACAACAGTTGCTTTCCGTATAATGATTGTGCTCTGGAACAATTCTTTAACGATAAATATATTTATGCTATCGACGCTATTTTGAAGGCTTGTTTAAGCATTGTTTACATCCTGAAAACCTTTGCTATCGAAAGCTGACTTCAAGCTTCGGTACTCAATTCATTCAATCAGTATTCACAAGACTTAATCAAGCCATCGTAACAAATAAGCAGAATAATAATTCATTTTTTAAAAATCTCCTGAGAGGGGTATCGCAGATCTTGCAAGATTGATATTTTTAAACCTTTTAAAAAATAAATCACACAATTTTTTTGGTGGATTGTGTATATCGAGCCCAATGAAGGACCGGTTTTGAACCGTAAACTCAACCGTACCCGGTGCAAAGGTCAAACATAGTTATCACCTCAAAGTGAACGCTTGCTTTTGTAACGAACATCATATGCTAGTCAGATTAATTAATGAGCTGTAATTACAGAGAAAAAATTATAGCTATTAGACTAATTACAGTATTTTGGGTGAAATTAGAAAGTAATTTATCCAAGCGTTTACATAAGCGGTAAACACATATTGACCATTCGGAATAGTCAAATGTTCAACCTCGAGTGAATGCTTCGTTGTTTATCTTAGACGGAATAATAAAAAAAATCGCGTTGATTTCCAACTGGACATGGAAAGTGACACTACTCTTCTTTTTCCGTCTTAAATGTGGATCTTAAAAGATCATATACAAAATTACGACCGACAGGAAATAAGATGGCGTGACAATTTGGATAGGTTCTGGCAAATCTTGAAGAAAGAAATTAAAAGGACGATAATGATGTAGATAATAAAGTGAATACCATATTTACCGGGGCTGACGATACAAGACGATTCAAGAACGCGGCCAAAGTTTTCCTTGCAAAATTTTGAAGAAGATAAACGCCCGAAAATATCAATCTAAATTTGAGGTCTAAGCTTCTATGACTAGTACTTCGTCAGTGAGCTCGTTTTCTGTAGTTTAGCAACTGAGAGAAAGAGATGCATAGATAGATATGGGAAGGCTGAAAAAGATAGATATAACCGAAATAACTATAGACCGACCCCTTCCCCCGTCACATACCATGTGTACAAACAGACTGAAATAGACAGATAAGATTAGACTCATATAGATTAATATGAAGAGACTAAAATAGATGTATAGGTTGATAGATAAATAAAGAGATCAGATGGACATTTAGATAATAAATAGAGTCAATATAACAGGCATCGTACAGATGATTATGTTGTGCTCGTTATTTCATAAAAGAATCATTAGTATATCTGTTGTATTTTTATATGCTTGTAAAATCATCATTATTGTACATAGTGCATTATTAGACTTAAAAATCGTTGTCTATATTGTATATTTGTTTTCATGTCTTCATTTAGAAAATCATTTCATTTATTGGGGAGTTTTATGGTTGTTCGTATTAAATATCTCTGAATAATGCTGGACGAAGTGAACGAAGTTGGTCTACACATGATCTTCAGTGAAATAAATGTCAGGTACAATAAATACGTTGAAGACAAATGCACAAGAAATCGAAAATGTACACCTGAGAAAGGCAGACCACCGCATCTACACCGGACAACGAATCTCTATGAAACCCTCAAAAGAAGACGGAATCAAGCAAATAATCACTCTAGGTTGGCAAAGTTTTGATAAAACAAGCTCGACCTTTAAGAACGAAAAAATCTTAGCAGTTTTTAAAAGAAGGGTCTACAATCGTCCTGATAATCCCCTATAGAGCTGAAACATGGATACAAACCAAAAGATTGACCCTTAAACTGAGAACCATTTAACATGCACCGGAAAAAATCATATTTTACATCACATGGAGACATCACATGATAGCACAGTATATTTCAGAAAAACAGGAGTCAGGAATGCAATAGATTTCATTAGAAAACTCAAATGGCAATGGGCTGGTTATAATGGCAGACAGAACCCTCGGAGATCATATGCCTAACTATAGCCGGTGAAATATAAGATGGAGTGACGAACTAGACACGTTCGGAAAGTATTGGCTCTGCGACGCCCTTGATAGAGACGTCTGGCTATGACGTTTTACTTTATCTTTCAGGAAAAGCATACGTTTCTTTCATTGATATTATTGTATGTGTGGGCTCTTGTTATTATTTCTCATTTTATAATTGTTTTTTCCCCTCCTCCTTAAATTTTCATACGTGCTTAGAAAGTGTTGTTGATTACTTATAATTTGTACTGTTAAATGCAATTTTATGATAGTTATATCTGTATACTTTATCATTGTCTTCATCATCTTTGGTAGTTACAGTTGCTTCGTTTATGGTATTGTTTATTAGGCATATTCGTTGAAGTGGATATATGTTTTTATCTCCTCAATTACCTAGTATATTTTGGTTATTGTACGTGTTATTGTACATCATTTTATGATGTTTTTCCTTTCTATACATTATTTTGCCAGAATGTAGCGAAATACAATGTACAATTTTTCAAAAAATATAGATTAAAGCTCTATTTTAAGAATTTTGATTTAATCAGTAGCGTACGGTGGTTATTGTCACATGGTGTGATATGTGCTACTGTGCTGAATCTGATACTCTGATATAAGTAATACTAAAAAATAAACATATAAACTTCAAGTTATTTCAATACATATTGCGGATCGCAAACTACAAATCAAATGAATTTTCTAGCATAAATAAACTGAAAATCTAATTTCTTTAAATTATGAAAATTGAAAAAAAAAAAGAAAAGAAATGCTAATTGTTCCAAAAGATTTTTTTGACTAATTTTTAAATCCATCTTAAAATTATTAGTTGCTTTTTTATTGCAACCTTTCGATCAGACCAGTGGTGGACTAAGGCAAGCGTAGAGTGGGTGCTCCGTCCGCGTGACACCATCACAAGGAGTCGACACCAAAATGCCTGCCTTATTTTTTCCATATGTTCCTCAGTAATTGTTTTTCTAATGTAAAATCTGTCTGGACAGACAATATCTCCGAAAGTACTCAATGAATTTCAAAGGAAGTTTTTGGGGGTGGGGGTGGCGATGAATTAATTTTGGGGGCGGATCCATGTACAATTGTTCCCCTTTTAATGACCTTGGTGAAGGTATGCACTCTCCGAGTGCTTTCTAGTTTTATTGTGTAATTTTCCATAGAAACTGAGGGAAAACATTTTCATGGTACCCATACTCATTTTCTTCAAATAATTTCACAGAATCAGACTTGAAAGATTCATAACTAATAAGAATCATGATGAATAATGTGTTGTATTAGTACAGAAAGATCACCAAAATTCTAGATATCCTGAGAAGAGAGCAAGTACTGAAATGCTGGGGTGACACCATAATTTACCATCCCTTATAACACCAACCATAGGCCCGCCATTGGATCAGACCAATTAACCCCTGACAGTGAGCAAATAGCGTTAAGCGGAAAATAAACCATGAGCCTCTGATGGTGTTCGAGCCCACATCCTCGATCCAAGAGGAAGTACCGAGACTTCAAGACTTGGAGCAGAACTTCGAATTTTAACCCATCATTCTTTCCGATTTTTATATTCTGGTAGTTACAGTATTTAATAACCTTTACCGTGTTTCATTTGCTCACTGCCAAAGGGTAGATAGTCAGAAGAAAAGTTGTAATAAGAAAGCAATTTGCACAATTAAGATGAAGGTAAAATGTTGTCATACAAACTTAAGAAATAATTATGATTTATATTTTATCCAATAGAAATATGAAATGTGAACAAATGACTTGAAAAAAAAAGTGAAAACGGGGATAATTTCATTCAAACTAGAAAAAGTACTTGAAAAGATATTTGAATTACATTTTAAAAAGTTCATGGAAAAGTACTTGAATTAAACACAATTAGGGCTGATTCAATGTTCGATTATATCTTTAGCAAAAAAAAAAAAAAATTACAATAAAAAAGCAAAAAAAACTCTCAAAATGAAATGGAAGATACATAACGAATGTGAAAACTGAGTTGAAAAAAACATTAACACGATAAAATCACAAACAAATATCCTAATTCTCCAGGTGTGAGATCCAAGAAACATATTACATACTATCAATAACTCGAATATAACATCATTTTTTAACATATATTTTATTAAAATAACACTTGATTCATGAAAAATATTATTTATTGCAGAATAAAATAATATGGGTAGTTGAGTTTTTCAGTGATTTCTCGATGTATTTCATTTTTCCTCTAAATATATGGGTCTGTAGACTCATAATATTAACGCGCAAAGGAGAAAACAAAGTAAAATTTAGAGTAAGAAAATCAATAATTACGAAGTAACGAATAACAAAATTATAAATATGAAGTAACGAAATACGGAATTTATACTTATGAATTCTTTTTTAGAAGGGTTTGAAGTTTCCAAGACTATTTATATATATCATTGAGTGGACAATAAGGAAAATAGTTGTATTTAAATCAAGTTTATTATGCATCACCTTCTGGCTTTGTCAAAGTAGTAATTTGAAATTAAAATATTGGAAATTTCATTTTTTTATGAGTAAATAATGTCACGTAATATCATACTGCGTGAGCGCAAACGCTAATTATTTTGAATTGTGGAGAAACTGCTAACAGAAAAAAATGTATCCATATATAAAAAAGAGTGTGTATGAACAATGATTGTAGACGATTATCCGGGCTATGTTTTCATGCTATTGCCTCGAAAATCCGCCTAACTATTAAGTTCTACTATTTTTCTCATTATCAATATGATAATATTGTCATTCACACACACACACACACACACACACATACACGCACACATATATATATATATATATATATATATATATATATATATATATATATATGGATATGTGCGTAATTTATTAAATTAACAATTTTGAAAAATGACTAAATCATATTTTTCTATTTCCGATAATGCATGCACAAAAAATCTATAATTTAGTTGTTTTCATAAATTGTCAATTTGATAAATTGCGCATTGCCGGAAATCTTTCCGCTTATATATATATATATATATATATATATATATATATATATATATGAAGAGTCTTACACCATATACCAACTATTTTTTCCAGGAACTTCATTTTTCCAGTACGTCATTGGCACCGATCATTTCGACCACTCCCAGCCCCCACTCAAAAAGTGACGACTTTATGACTCGTGTTTCCTCGTTTTCAAATCTTGCAGTATTCCGGGTGCGTTTCTCCGTTGCAAATCGCCGTATGTGGTGGAAATCGCCGATTACCGGCGACAATTGGCTATTAAACATTATTTCCTGTCCGTCTCAGACCATCCCTAAAGCGTGTCGATGATGATGATTATGATGAGAGTCATTGTATCATCATCATCGAAAGTAGCTGTAATAGTCAACCAAGATTGTCACTAAATCAATAGTACTTTTTTTCCTTTTTACAATTTCTCTCTCAAATAGGTTTTTAGTTTGGGGTTCAATCTTCAATGGAAGCTGATGTTGAATCAAACCCTAACTTTGTGAGTGGCAGAATTCTATCAATCGATCAACCCCAACATAGCATGCAGCCAAAAGACGTTTGGTATGTGATGGTTTCTATTGAGTGACTAACAAGACCTCCTATCAGCATTGTCATCATTGTAATAGAAGAAGAAGAAGAAGAAGAAGAAGAAGAAGAAGAAGAAGAAGAAGAAGAAGAAGAAGAAGAAGAAAAATATTACTCTTTCGACCCTAATCCTTATAAGAATAAATGTTTGACATGAAAAACGACGGAGACATGGAGTCGCTCGCGATTAGAATATAATGAATCATCTGAGATCAGATGAGAGGAAAGAACAGATGAGTTCTATCTTCAAGTGGCTTGGGAACATGAGAAGAAAAGATAGCGACATTGTTAAATCTGAAGAAAAAAATCCTGTTAAGAAATGAATGATCTCTGATTCGATTTCTGTTGAATTATGACATATTATATAGCATAGAAATTTGAGTTTTTTTTTTCAGATTTTGAACAAAAAAAAATGATTGACTTTTTAAACCTAACCTAGAAACAGATCCGCAAATTGAGAACCATGCAACATGCACACGGAAGAATTATTTATGCTTGGCCTCACATGAAGAGACCACAAGACAGCACAGTACATCCAGAAAAAAAAACAAGAGTCAGGGACATCAAAGAATCCATTAAAAATCTCCAATGGCAGTGGGCTGGCCCTGTCGCAAGAATGGCAGACAACCGATGGACATTGTGACTCACGACATGGATCCCCAAGATCACATGCAAAACCGATACTGGCGTATTATTAGATGGGGAGACGAGCTAGATAAATTCGGCATGGGGGCAAATCTCTTCTTGGCCAAGGTCATTGGCAGAGTGATATTGACCTCAGAAGTCATTTGAGGTCACCTAAGTTCATTTTTGGTCATTTGTAGCCAATTTTCTGGGTTATTAGTCACATTTTTGCACCCATGAAACTGAAATTTAGCAAAGAAATAGAACTTCTCACAGTTAAAGTATTTACGAAAGTGATTTTGACACCGGAATCATTCGAGATCATTACGTCTTGTCGGCTACAATAACAATATTGCACCTTGGATGCAGAATTCATGCAAAATAATACATTTTTACACGGCGAAAGTTAAAAGCAATTAGAGGTTAATGGTTGAGTTCACTAGATGTCATCCGAGGAGAAGGTACAAAGATAATCTCTCAAAATCGCTGGCCTTTGCCTAATTTCTTTCATGCTTTTCCCATGGATAGCTCTATGTTAGTTTTTCTAGGGTTGGGCCCCAATTAAACTTTCTATACTGGTACCCAATAGGATAAACACTCATGTAGCGTATCAAAACTTCTAGAAACATCTAGATTCTGTTGAATATTATCAATAAACCCGTCACAACAAGACCCCTGAGAGATCGAACAAACTTCTTTCAAAAAATCATACAGACATATTCATTAACACACGGTCATTTGGAGAAGGAGAGAAATTCCCGCCACCTTTGGGGGCTACGATTGCTCGATACAACAACAATATTATAATTTGAAACCTCACATTTCAATGACTGAAATTGGAGAACATCCTTTTTATAAAAAAAAAGGATGAGCCAAATAATGAGAGGGAATGGGTGCCTCTGTGGGCAAGGCCTCCTTGAGATAAGGATGTTGGTTAGTGGTGAGAGGAAAATGACAGGGGTTGGGTTATTCAACTTGACAGTCACAAGTAGAGAGATTAGTGGAGCCAAATTAAAAATTAAAACTAACGCACGAATACAAATTCTTCGGCGCCGACCATATATTTTTTTGAGATTCCAAGAGGCAGAAATAAAAGTTGAATTCAGAAGACAGGCCGAGTCTTGTTAAGCCAAGAAACAATCAAAAGTTGGTGTAAAACAGAGATGAGTAGAAAAGGTAGAGTCGGAGGCGAGCAAGGGTAACGAAGGTTATTGATTTTGGGGGGGCTTCAAAAAGAGTGGAAGAGAAAGACAAAGAGGAGAGGAAGACAAAAAAAAAAAAAGACTTGAACAATTAAATCTTGAAATGAGGACCGGAAAGACAGAAAATGAAAGGGAGAAAAAAAAAAAAAGAAAGAAAGAAAGAAATCTGGGGGGGATAGAGAAAAGAAGGAAAGGAGTAGGGAAAAAGGAAGAACAAAGTTCTGAGAGAAAAAAAAAGAAACGGAAAAAAGAAAAATAGAGAAAGAAAAGGAAGGGAAGAATAAAGAAGAGACATAACAGAGATAATTGATAGAAGAAAGAACCCAAATAGAAAAATAAGAAATGGAAAAATAAACAAAATATATCCATAGTGTTACTCACATGTGAACCAGTACTATCAAAAAAATTATCTCAATTTTTCTGCAGAGAAAATAGATCTTCTTCGTCGGTCCCAAAATGAATGTGGAGAACCCGAAACACTTTTCTGAGAAATAAAAAAAAAATGTCCTATTGATGTACTTATGTAAGGTTGTAGACCCAAAAATGTGACCAGGAGCACTGGGTGACAGACAGACAGACAGACGGAAAAACAAACAGCGATAGACACAGACCTCCCAAAAGAGAAGAATGTGGAGCCCACTTGATTGGTTGGTTGCTAGGGCCATTTGAGAGGCTACGGTGATTCGAGAAGGAAGGAAGGAAGAAATAAATCGGTAAAAAGAGAGTGGATAAGAGAAACGAAAGGAAGAAAGAGTTAAAAGAAAAAGGAAGAAAAGGATGAAAGAAAAAATGAATGAAAAAGAGAGGGAAAGAATGAAAAAAAAAGAATGGAACAGGGGAAACAAAAAATGGAAGGAGAGAGAAAAAAGTGAGCGAGACAGAAAAAAAAAACAAACAAGCATTCAAAAGGAAATTATGAGTCGTCACCAACCATATGTGCTGTGTTGGGGGAGATCAATGAAAAATTAGGCAAAAGAGGTGATCAGTGAATGTTACCTCTCTTGCCTTTTGTTGAGTTATGATAACTGGAAAAAAGCCAGAATTTTCAAAAACCAAGCGGGCACAAACTAAGGACCAATTTAGCATAAATTTATACTGCATACTGAATCCTTAGCTAAAAAAGAAGAGAGAAAGAAAAATAGGGGAACTGAATTGGGATAGAAAGAAAGGAAGGGAAGAATCAGGAATAGAAATAAGGATGAAAGAACGATAAGCGAGAAAGAAAGAAAAAAAGAAGGAAGATAGGGATTAAATATTGAGTCCCAGAGAAGTGACTAGTGTGGTAGATAAGGTAAAAAGTGTGTGGGGAAGTGTCTGGGTTTTACGAGCGGAATTATAGTGTTTGGGCCAGAAGTTACATCATAAAAATCAACATGAATGTTTGAACCTTGATTTAAAAAAGGAAAAAAAAAACTAAAGAAGACAAAAAGCAAAAGCAATGAATGAGATGGACGGAAAGAATAAAAAGAAAGACTAAGGGAAGAAAGGAACGAATGAAAGCCTTCGAGGAAGCTGACCGAGACGAAGGAGAGCAAGAAGGAGAAGAAAAAAAAGAAGAAAGAGATGATGATGATGATGATGATGATGATGATGATGATGATGATGATGATGATGATGGCAACGAATAAGAAGATGGAAAAGAAGAGGGTCACGAAGAAGAAGAAAGAAAAGGATGACGATAAGAAAAAGGAGTTGAATAATAAAAAAAGAAAGAGGAATAACGTTAAAAAAATGAATTTAAAAAAATGGTAAAAAGGTAAGGGCAAAAGAAGACGGAGAAGAGAGGAACACAGACAAAAGGAATGAGGAGAAGATGAAAATAATAGAAAAAGAATGGAGAAGAAGCATGAGAAAGAAATAATGAAGAATGAGGAATAAAAAAAAGAACAAAAGAAGAAGAACGTGGAAAAAGATTAATGACGAAGGAAAAAGAAGAGAACAGAGAATAAGAAAGGTAGAGTGTTGAAAAAGAAAAGGAGAAAAACAGGAAGTGTAACAAAATAAAAAGAAAGAGAAGGGAAAGAAGGAAGAAAGAAGAAGAAAACAAAAAGGACAACAAAAGTGAAAGAAAGAAAAGAATGGTAATTGGAATAATAAAAAGCAAACACGCAGAACTCTTTCCAGGAACATATTCTCACCACAAAGACAATAGATACGTTTAAAAATCGTCTTAATAAAATTTTGGAAAAGTCAGGAGATTTGGCATGACAAGTATTATGTGGCAATTAAAATAACTACCGGAAGTCACAAAAGACGGGAACGAGTTTGAAGTCTGGGAGTCCAGTGGAGAGGATTTATGAAGAGCCTGACTGGTAATGATCTTTAATCATCTTTAAAAACAGGAAGAAAAAGAAAGATAAGGCAAGAAATGAAAAAAAAAAAAATAAGTAAATGAGAATTCTTTTTAAGCATGTCTGTCTGATGTAACTTATTACCACCCGTGCAACGTGCAACAACCTTACTCTGCATTTGAAATTCGGTACACCTTTCCTTCAACGTTTCGAAGCATTTTGATTCCGGTTTACGTAATTATCGCCCGACAACACGCGACGAGCTTTCCAAGCATTTCGTGCCCGAAAGGAACTAATCATCTTTTTCTAGAATTCATATTCAATGTGCCTAATTACCATCCTACCATGTCTGACAACGTGCAACAGTCTTTCTTTACATTCTTTAACCTTTGTATCTCGTAAGTCTGACAACCATTCTAAGCTCTTTGCAATGTACGTAATTAACACAGGAATGGAAAGGAGGGGTATGGTGTATACATCACCTCAATTTTCCAGGTATTTTGTATGTTCAATGTCTATAAAGCCATTACCGTATGTCTAGTTACCAAAAACTATCCCTACGGTATATCTGGCTCCCCAAACCCAGTCTCACTGTATATCGAGTTCTGAAGACCCAGCTTTACCATGAAACCAGTTTCCAAAATCCAAATGCCTTACTGTGTATCTAGTTCCCCAAATACCTTCCCGTCACTGAATTAACGCTAACAACGCAAGATATCCTTTGTAAGCAATTTGTGTGTGATGTACAGCATTAATATACCCAACAATATGCGGCGGCCTCTCTATGCACTGGAGTTTGTTGAAGGTTGAATAAGAAAGAAAGACCGAAGAAAGAAAGGGTGAAAATGAAAGGAGAACAATAGGAAAAGAGAGAGAGGAAAAGACAAAAGAAAGAAGAGAAAAGAAATGAATAAAACAAAGGGAGAAAAGAAAGGTAAAAAGGAAGGAAGAGAAAGAATAGAACTGAAGGATAGAAAACGAAAAGAAGGAGATAAGTAAGAAAGAGAATAAAAAGGAAAAATAAGAGACAAACGAAAGAGGAAGGTAACTAAAAAATAGAAGGAACAGAAAAAAGAGAAAGAAACAAAAATGAAAAGGAAAAGAAAAGGGAAAAAAAAGAAAGCGAAAAAGAAAAGAAAGGGAAAAAGAAAGAAGAATAACAAGAAGAAATGGAAGTAAAAGAGAGAGAAAAAAGAAAAGAAAGGTTATAGAAGTGAAAGAGAGAAGATAAAAAGAAGAGGAAGAAAAGGAAAAAAGAAAGAAAAAAGAGAAAAAGTTAAGAAAGAAAAATAAAGGAAACAAATGAAACGAGAGGAACGAGAGACAAAGAGAAAAAGAGAAAACAAAACGAAAGAAAAATAAAAGTAAAAAAGAGAGAAAGATAAAAAGGAGAGGAAAAGCAGAGAAAAAGAAAGGTAAGAGAAAAGGAAAAAAAGACTATTAAAAAAAGCGAAATTCAGTAAAATTAGGGGGCAAGCAGAGAATCGGCTCGGTCGCAGCGTGGCAAGGAATAAACTTGGCAGCCGATAACCGTTATCTATTCCTAAAAAGGCAAACAACGCGGTTCTTGTCTCCTGTCTTCCTTTGTTTGCAGCAATTAATTGACGCTTAATCCGAAACGCTCCGATTTGATATCTCTGTTTGGAGTTTTTGTAGTCATCGAATTTTATTTCCCAGATAAAAATCAGGACTTGTATGATTTTTAAGTTTATTTTCTCTTTTTGTTTTTCTTTCTTTCTCCACAGCGTTATTTGTTCGTTTATTTGTTCGTTTATTTGTTTGTGTTTTTTGGTGCATTATTGCCCTGGCTTTTGTTCGGGACTAATTGTTAAAACCACGTAAATTAAACAAAAAAGATAATCTTCTTTAAGAATCATACACAAACACTAGCACAAGCACGAAGAAAACACCGATAAAGATTAATGGAAGGGAACAGCACAAATTACAATTTATAATGATGCTGAAAAAGATAAAAATGGTAGCGATAGCAGCAAAAATAACAAGATTGAACTCGTCTATAATTTTGAAAAGGGTTATTAACATTCAAGGGGTACCACCTTTGTTCCAGCAATCCACATTCCATGTGTGGAGAGGATTGCAGTGAAAATACAGGGGCCCGTAGAGATCATAACATATGGGTTACTTTTAGCAATTCTTACACCCTCCGAAACTTGCTTAGTGAGTTCGCCACGCGGAATGAGTCGGACCCTTAACTGCATTTACGATATTCCCTGTAAATGTGGGATGATTCATACAGGAGAAACCGACAGGCTTCTTGAAGTCAGACACGAGAAGCATAAAAAGCCATGATATGAAATGAAATAGAAAGGTCTGGGACGGATGGAGAGCGAAAGTCGGGATGTTTTCTCTCTGAGAAGTCCAGATTATCGACAGGGAACGCTGTTCGGAAGTGGGAAAAATCAAAGAAGCAGCACATATCAAAATGTCGACTGAGTGTATAAGTAAGACAAAGGTTGAGTTCAATGTCTTACTTAACAGGGACAAGATATGGAAATCTAAGCCCCCCCCCAAAAAAAGGAAAGGAGAGTAAAACATCCGAGTTCTATGGTTTAAGCGTTGCTACCATTGGAAAAAAATTCCATTTACCGCCATTGCAGTCGGATGGTGTATCTGGAGAAGGTCGTTGAATAGATCAGACAGAAACGCCGTATTAACAACACAAACAACTAGAACGAGTTTAACCAACCGGAAGTTATTTGAAAATTCCGCTTTCCGTCATTTGATCCTCAACAAAAGTCACGTGATACTACTGGTGTTAAAGTGCAATGGGTATTAATGAAAACGATTAATAGCGACGCAGATCAAGACAAAAATAGAGTCCAACAAATCCATGACTTGTTTGGATTTTTTGGGACTGGTCATATTAATCATTGAGTATGATATGGTCGTACTGTTCTCCTCGTCTACATGTTCATTTTCGGCTTTGTATCCCCCAGCCTTCATCGATTGTTGGTTTCTGAATGCGGAATCGCTACTCGGAGCGCATGCTCGATTAGACATTGACATGTCATATCCGTTTTTCGGTATATCCGGGTTGTATTATTGGGGCACCCCCGAGTTGCCGCCCTTGCATTTGTTGATCTGTTCTGTCTATATTTTTCTATTATGATGGAAATGGAAATGAAAATTCATAGGAATCAAGGGAGTGTTTTAAAAGTTACTCATATTGTGGATACTTTGCATGATTATTTTTATAATAATGAATTACAGTTCGATTTGAACTTTTCATATCGGTTTGAGTAACTTGTGATCCGTAAATGCTCAATTTTAAACCGATCCATTCGTTCACATATTTCTTGCATTGGCCAGAAAGGGTTGATCTATTCTTTACTTACATTAATTTCGGAATGTTATGCTGTATTCGTGGTTTTCAAATATTCAAAATATTTTTAAAAAAAGACAGTCCAGGTTAGTCACTCAATAGAAATTGTCAGATGACGTCTTTTCACAGCGTGCCATATTGGGGGTGATCGATTGAAAAATTGGAAAAGGGGGTGATCAATGAATAAATTACCGCTCTCTCCTTTTGCTGGATAGTGATCATTTAAAAGTCTTGAATTAAAAAAAGACGAAGGTAAAACGACTAGTTTAGCACATACTCACGTAGTTAACTGACATGCCCAATCTTCCGGGGGCTTAATGTTTAGATATGATAAAGTGTAAATGTTCAAATTCCCAGCTTTGCAGCTCTATGAATGTGGTCTAAACCTTACTATCAAGATGTACATAGTAGTTTTTTTTATCATTACACACTTCCATACTTTGCCGGAGAAGTTGCTACATTCATACTCTTATAAAATCAACGATATCCACCGGCAATATTCCCTTTGGTTTTTAGTTGTCACTTAGCAAAAAAATCTTATGTTGTGTATTTTCCCTCCGACAAAAGTATAAACACACTTTTGAATTCGACATAGAGAATCAATATTTGAAAAAATAAAAACTCAGTAAGCTATTTACAGAATTTGAGGTCTTTTATGCGCACATCAATTTCCTTTGTGTGCTGGTTGCAAAACCTGTGTATGCGTGTGCTCAGCGTAGAGGGAACTATGGCCAGTTGGCATAAGTGTTTCCTTATATAGGTATGGATATTGACAGAAGTGAATACCAATACAAGTATAAAGAGATATGTATCTCTCCTGGGTATCGTGGATTTTGTATGTACATGAACGATAAAAATTCTCGGGGAAGGTCAGAAGCTGTGTAACGTTAAGAGCAATATTTTCTCTTCTGAACCAGGAAGGGCAAGAGAAGTTTTTTTTTTCTAATCTTCGCGCCACAATGAATTCGTGCGTCGCTGAACCCTCTTAGCTTTCCCGCTGTTGTCTTCTTGAACATGTCACGTGACCTGCTATTTCGAGAGGGGTGCCCTTAGAAGTGGGTTATTTGCGTCTTTCACTTCTCTTCTCAAGCGCGGCCCGTTCAGTGACATTTGCTTTTTCCCCCGTTTGTGAGTCACGCAGGGCCAGCAGCAATAAGGTAATCGTACATTTGCATGGTCAGATGAATAAATGAAGTGGAACGTTTTGCTATTGGCGCAGCGCAATCTCTTCACCCCCATTTATCCTTGAGCTGTCCCAGCTTAATTGAAGTGAACCATTTCGCTCTACGCCCTCTCATTCAGGCACCAACCGAATAAGAAAAAGGACACGTCTGGTTAGTCACTGAATAGAAACCGTCCCACGACGGACAACTTTTCGTAGCGTTTCGTGTTGAAGTGACCAATTAGAAAAAAAGGGGGTGATCAATGAATTAATCACCTTTCTCCCTTCTTGTTAGATGACGGTCATTGGGAAATTCTGAATTCGGAAACAAACAAGCAAAAAGACTAACTTAGCATAAATTCTCATTGTAAATTGACATCCCACTAAAACCTAGGTGGATTCGAAAAAGTGTGTTCATCTCTAAACATGATGAGAAGTAAATGATTTAATTTTCAGTTTTCAAGCTCCATTGACGTGGTCCGAGCACACAACAAATGCATTTATATATGGCTGGCCAGCAAGCTAGCCAGTAAGATTTCATTGAAAACTGAAGAAACCTATGTGAATATTTTTATTGACGTTTTTTTTTTTATAGATGTGATTGTGAATAACTATTGAATCAATAACACTATGCAACTTTTCAAAAAAAAAAAACTTCTCTTCATTTCTGGGTAATAAGTGTTATTTCCTGATTGATTATGTCTAAAAAGTATTGAAAATGTCACTTATTCTCTTAAAAAATTGATTTTGTGACTATGGTTTTGCGAAAAAATACGTCAAGACCAAACCGGTTAATAGCGTTTATAAGGAATTATGCAACCTGGAGGAGAGAGAGAGAGAGAGAGAGAGAGAGAGAGAGAGAGAGAGAGAGAGAGAGAGAGAGAGAACGCGGTTGATGGTGAGTTTTTTTCTCCTTTTAATCCGTTCATAGCGTTCACGATAGAAATATGATTAAAGACGACATCGTCCTTATCACAAAGAACCTTCAGGACATCCAACTGATGCAAGACAAATTGAAGGAAGGAAACAAGGAATACGCCGTCACATAAACTTCAGCAAAACGAAGGTCATGTGCAACACACGTGTCAGAAATAAAAGCACAACAATCAAAATCAAAAACGCAAAACATGAGAAAGTAGACCATTACATCTACATAGGACAACCATTCTCCATGAGATCCTCAAAAGAAGAAGAAGAGATCAAGCGAAGAATCATACTAGGAGAGCAAGCATTAGGGAGAGCAAGCTCAATCTTCAAGGATGAAAAAAATCACATTAATGCTAGAAGGAAGGGTAAACAAGTAATGTATCCCCCGATAGTCACTTATGGAGCTTAGAAATAGAACCTAACCAAGAGACTGACCCTCAAAGGAAATCATGCTCAACATTACATGGAGAGACCACAAGACAGCACAGTATATTTGAGAAGAAACATGAGTCTGAGACGATTGGAAAACTCAAATGACAAAGGGCTGGTCTATCGTAAGGATGTCAAACAACTGATGAACATCGCAACTCACAACATGGATCTCCAGAGATCGAACGCGAATTCGTGGTCAGCAGGATATGAGAGGGCGAGACGAACTGGACAGGTCAAGAAAATATTGGGTCTGAAACGCCCACGAAAGAGAGGTACGTCGAATTTTGAGAGAGGTCTACATTCTACGACGGATGATAAAAGACTGAGTATGATGATGGGTGTTGGTTAAGATAGAGAGATACGATATAGAGGGCGAACAAAGGAAGAAGAATACTTTTTTTTACGTCGCACTACGTCATTTCCTTTTTAGATCAATTCTCATGGTAAGAATAAAATGTACAAGAAAGAAAGAGAAACTGCAGATAGAGAGATATAAAGCAAGCAGGCCATACAGTATATATATATATATATATATATATATATATATATATATATATATATATATATATATATATATATATATATATATATATATATGTATATATATATATATTAATTAACTTTTTCATTTCCCGATGAATTGTATTGCATTTTCGACGATATTTTCCTTTTCATTTTTGATGCAATCATCATTTCGTGCGTTTGAACAAAATTGGAAATAATTTTATTACAGAAATGAATCTTGACAAATGCTGTCAAAAGTGTTAATACAACGTCGCAGTTTTTTTAAACAGAATCTGTTCTTTTTCTTCTTTTCAATTAGACATCCTATAAATTTGCACATCGTTAATCACATGAAGTAAAAAAAACAACAATTACGTACAAATATCACAATCTTAAACAGAAGAGCAGAGTTTGAATGACATAATAACCATTTTCAATGCTTTTTCACTTAATACGCAATTTAGATATAACACTCATTGCCAAGGTTGCATATTTAGATGTGACTTTTTACTTTTTTGACTCTAGAAGTGATTCAAATACGAAAAATTTAAAAAGAACATCTGAATGGGCAACGTTGGACTTTAAAACATTACAAAAAAACATTAAAAAAAAACAACAACCAAATAGTGTCAACACCTAACTTACAAAAGTCAGAAAAGCAAAACAAAACGACCTCCCCCCCAAAAAACATCTAAATTGGCAACCCAGCTCACTAACCTGGAATAGAAAAAAAAACAAACAGTAATCTATCCCCATGTAACATAATAAATCCTGAAATAAGTTTAGTCGCAACATTTCAATTTTACCCGCCAAAAACGGAAAAAAATTAAACCATATATATATATATATATATATATATATATATATATATATATATATATATATATATATATTCCTTTTATGACTCCTAAAAGCTTAGGGCCCAGTGCAGCTCCACTGTTTGCACTGCTATAAATACGGACTTGTGCATGAAATCTTTCTAATTGTTATTTTGAAGTAAATATTGCACTTTAGTTTTGATCTATTCTTACGCTTCGC
Source organism: Thysanoteuthis rhombus (assembly GCA_963457665.1). NCBI lineage: Eukaryota > Metazoa > Mollusca > Cephalopoda > Oegopsida > Thysanoteuthidae > Thysanoteuthis > Thysanoteuthis major. The sequence continues at coordinate 4,674,028 of OY735225.1, forward strand.
CTCTGAACAGAATCGACCACAACATTTGGAGGAAAATAAAAGAATTGAATTCTAGATATGTAAAGAACAGACGGAGACATTTGTTCTCACTTCTTGAATAACTTGTTTCTTTGGTGAATGTTTCAATAGCCGAATAATAATGAAACGAGGAAGGACATTTCGGGGAAGGGCAATGAATTGGCGGGAAAAATAGGCGGGGACGCAGAGGTTGGAAATGGGCGGGGAAGGGAGGGTGAAAGTAGGAGGAGATAAGAAGAGGAAGGGGTAGAAAAACCCCAGAGATAAAAGAGAACAGGGAAGTTTGAAAGGAAAGAAAGGAAAGGTTTTTCAAGCAAATGTTGCCACAAAATATACAGAAATAAGATAAAACAAAGACTACGCAGAAATCGAAAATAATTGGACGAACGTAGCCACCAAAGGTGGATAAAGGTTTCTATCCTTTATTATAAGTGCATGGATTTGTGTGTTTGTGTATTCCAGTGCTCTTGGCCATACCATTCTGTCTTGAGACATGGAAATTGGCATCAGTACTAGACTACTAGTAAATTTTTTTTTCTCATTTTTGGTAAAAAAAGCTTTTTAAATCTTTTTGGGGGTCTCATTTTGACGGGTTAATTAATAGATTTTTTTACTCTATTTTAGATGTGTCCCGGCGGAAAACGCCCGTGGGGTCATTGTTTTACATTTTATGACTATTATGTACCTTCATCATCTTTATTCATCAATTGTTTTTTCACGACTTTTTGCTAAAACCAATTACTCCCACCACCTTCCCCGGCAGTGAGCGAATAGCGTTAATATATCAATATGGTGGTAAATAATAGTCAGATATATTTAAAATAACAATGATTTAAAATGTTTCATCAAATGAAAAATAAAAATAACAGAAAAATGTATAAGAGATGTATTGAAAATGATTGGTTTACGAACCTTTCTAGCATACCATAACTTCGGTAATGGATTCAGTCTTTATTAGAAGACCCACGTTTATAATATTGAGCCAGACCAAGCAAAGCTTTAAGAATATCCCCTGGTTGCGCAAATTGGAATTTTCCGTCGTTAGATCAATGGCAAACTCAAGAATTGTTTCGTTTCTTGATAATTGATGGCAACTCAGTTCTATCTATGAGTCAAGGCTCTTATCTCACAATCAAATACGTGCAATATTCAACTAATAATGGATTATCTTGCAATGGACAAGAGCTTTTATCATGTCATGGATAACTATCACATTTGGGACCTTCCGTTGTTAATGGGTTAATATGGAAGGTACCAATATTCAAACACATTTTGAAACGAAAAAAATTTTTAAGCAGATCTGGTTAATCACTCAACCGTCAGTTGACCTTTGGCAGCATGCTATGTTGGGGTGATCAGTTAAATAAAATCGAAAAATGGGTGATCAATGAGTAAGTTACCTCTTGTTTTCTGTTGTGTGGGGATCACGAAAGAAATCCGGAATGTCAAAAAACAAGCGTGAGCGTGCTAGACACGAACTAAGAGATTAATTTAGCATAAACCTACATAGTAAATTGAGTCTCCCCAAAATCTATTTGGTCGTGATTTTAAAGCAACAACTTCCCTTTAAATATAATGAAGAGTAAATGTTGGAAATTTCAGCCCTCAAGCTCCATCAGTTCAGTCTGTATGCAAGATACATAGATTGCAAGCCAACCAGCTAATCCAACTGAAAAACCCAAGTAGCTGATATTGACAGTATCGTTGACTGTTTCTGATTAACGGTTTCTAAAAAAGCTTAGAAGATGTGTAATACGATTACGGAGGCAAGGAGCTGAAAAGTGAATTAGTGGAAACGGGGATGATGACGGGGAGATGAACGTTTTGGTCGCCATCAAAAACTTTTCTAAAAATATCCTCAGAGACTTTTTTCTAGGACAAATTTTCTGCGAAGTTTACCGAGTGCAAATCGTCGCCGACCTAGAATCGATTTTTAGTCATAGTTTGACAACAAGAAGAAAGTATTGATTTATTGAAGATGATTTTTTTTGTATCCACCCCTTTACTGATGTTTAGAAGAAAGCTGATAAATGAATACAGGTGAAAGAAAGAAGGAAGGGAAGTGAATGATGGAAAAAAGGAGGGGAAGAAGGGAAGAATGGAGAGAGAAAGGGAGAAAGGAAGGGATAACGGAAGAAAAGCGTAACAAAAGGAAGAGAGGAAGAGAGGAAGAAAAAAAAAGGAGAAACAGAACGGAAATAAAGGAGGTTGGGAGTAAGAAAGAGAGACATAAAGGAAGAAATAAAAGGAAGGAAGAGAGAGAGAGGAAAAAAAGAAGGGAAAAAAGGAAGGGTGGGAAAAGAAAGAAAAAAACCCCAAAAAGAACAAAGGAGGAAAGAAATGAAGGAAAAAGTAGGAAAGGAAGAGAGGAAGTAAGAAAAAAAAAGTAACGTGGAAGAAAGAGAGGGTTGGTGAGGCTGATTAGTGGAATAGACCGGAAGTTTATCGATATAATCAGAGGAAGCCGAAAGTTTTTCAATAGGAGTGTGATAAAATGGCGGAAAAACAGTCGAGATAAAAAGCAAGAAAAAAAAAAAAAAACTAAAACAAAAAAATACAAACAAAAAAACCCTGAAAAAAAGCAGAAACAACAAAAGTAAAATTATGAAATTAGATAACAACTAGGTATTAAATCTATAAATAGTATGAAGGCACACAATATAAGCTTTCAATCTTCTACACTTGTCTCTTTCTCTTCATTCTTCATTCTCCTCTTCAGCTATTTACTTTTTAGACTTATTATAGAACCTGTAAGGATGATTAAATTACACAATTAGATTATTGATATTATTTATAAGGATGCCGTAGCAACGGATGGCGAGAGAGTGGTGTCAGTCCCTCCTCTATATCAATTAGACTTTTCTCTTACAGATTATCACCCTTTGAATCATTTTAAAACCTTCTCTCCGTAATAGACGGATCAATAATAGGGAAGCCATTATTCGCGTTTTCACTGAGTCTGTTATCATTAAATCCAAATATTTTTTCACTGTAGAAATGGCATATTATCATTAAAAGTTGTTGGAAAATGTTATTGCTTGCAACAGGTCATAGTTTGATTAAAAATTTACCGTTTTTGTTTTGTTATTGTTTATATCACCTATCATCTGACTCTTCACATTAAAACCATATATTCAAAGATGCGTTCACCATTCATGGTATTGGGGGCAGTAGTAGGGTAGGGAGTAAGAACAAGAAGAAGAAGAAGAGCTCGTAGTCCCTCCCAGAGTAAAATTTTTCTCATGCTTGCAAAATATAGTTTGTTCGACCGCCATGTGACCTTTAGATAAAATTCATACATGCGAAAAAATCCAACCTTTATGCATTAGTTTTAATGCAATTGTGATGAAGACATATTCAGCAAATATTATTTTCAATAAAAAAAACGTGAATGGACACTTCGGGCGATTTTTTTCTCCATTTTTTAGAACCAACCGACTGAGAAGTTTAAATGCATCTAAAACTAATATTTCATATGTAACAACAAGTATATATATATATATATATATATATATATATATATATATATATATATATATATATATATATATATATATATATATATATATATATATATATATATATATATATATATATATATATATATATATATATATATATATATATATATATATATATATATATAAATAAAAAAATAAAAAAAAAATTATTGTGTCATCCAGCTGTTTCGATGTATTACATCTCTTCAGTGTGACTATAGACTTTCCATTATCCCACCCAGTACCGCAAGGCAGGATTGTAACCTTCACTTCGGACCCGGAGGCCGATATCTTACCTCTGGACTACGGAACTGGACGGTCAATGAAGCTGAATTTAAGCGACATATTTATTTACACAGAAATTCCCCATCCACCAGAGTGCTCTATTCAAATGGAAGAGCTATATATAAATATTTGTTTTTCTATTAGGTGGATGTACTAGTTTATTTAATTTTTTATCGGTGATGTTTCGGCCTTGCTGGTCAACGCCGTTTTCAAACTGAATTACAAACATAACATTTCTTGTTAAGAATTGTTTTGTCATTCTCGTAACGCAATCGTTTAATCTTTCTATTCAGGCACGGGAACCATGGTTGTATTGTTACCATCTTACCATCATCTCGATTCACGGGTGTTTTTATTCTTAATTTCTGTATTTCTATACGTAACAACGTAATACACGTACTTTCATTTGTGCATTTTTTACCATTGATAATTGAAATGCTTTGATGAAGAAAGACACAAGCCTCTGTCTCTTTATTGTTACACATCTTCGAGCGAACCTCTACAGTTCTCTGCGATACGAATTCGCAAACAGGAAAAAATATTTACATCCTGGTGATTAATTCGAATTCCCAGGACGTCTTTTGAGAAGGAAGACTTCTCAGAACCAACTCAATGGCTTTGCTTTCCATTTTTAGCGGAAGAATCTTCTTTAGCGAAATCCTAGGAGAAATTTTTATAATTCCAAGCAAACCAAAGATTCTATCGTCGGACTCTGTTCCAAGATTTTCGGATTTCGAGAGATTAGTAGAATTTATTTTTGTCGTTAAAGATTTCCAGTTAAAATACCAACTATAAATACTATGTTAAGAACAGGTCTGGTGAGTCACTCAGTGAAAACCGTCCTGTGACAATGTCTTTTTGTAGAGGGTGATCAATTAAAAAATTTCGAAAAAAGTGTGAACACAGCCGGACACCAAGCAGGGGCTAATCTAGCATAAATTTAGATTTCTAATTGAACACAATCACTAGAAAACCTATTACCTGGAAAATTTTATAAAACGAAAAAATGTTTTTTTTTGAGATAAGACCTAAACGTTCACATTTTTTTGTCTTTCAGCCCTTTTGCTTTGGTCTGTACGTGCTAAATATAGCTAACTAGGGAGCTAACTAACAAGCCAGCCAGCCATATCCACTTGAAAACTGGAGAAACCTACCTTGATATTGACTCTGTTAACGTTTTGGAAAAAATTTCTAATACGGCAAACTATAGCCTATCTGGTGGTCCAAGTTGTTGGGAATCGTATAAATATTTATGATTGGTTTGTGCATAAGATATATGTCAATAAAAGGCAAATATGGACGTAAAGGTTAGAAAATGATTAAAAACACTATCAAGATACCATGCAAGGAAGATACCGCTTGAGCTGGAACTCACATAGCGCCCTGTAAGGACTGCCACAGAGAATATATTGGTGAGACTTCAAGATCTCTTAAAAAACGCATCTACGAACATCGGAGAGCATTGCGGTCAGATAACATCCTAAATGCACTTGTGACTCATCGGAACAAAATGGACCATATTTTGACCTTGAAAAAAGTCGGAAAAAAATACAGAATCTGCAATAATCTTAGAATGTAGATCCATTGAACAGGGACCAGGATTTTTCACCATATCCCCTCACTTATCCAAATCAATTATGAAACGACATGAAAAAAAAAATTAATTAAAATTATCAGTCAAACGGGTACTCAAAGACTCAATTGATCACGAATTTTCAAAATAACACGCGTGAACCATGTCAGACACGCACACAGAGGAAACAATTTTGCAAAATCTTCACATTGCAAATTGAACCCCAATCGAAAGATATCGGGGGAATTTAGAAAAAACAAAATGAAAAAAGTTTTCAAAACGTCATCACCAGCAACAGCCTTTTAGCGTCCGTTGTTAGACATAGACCTTCCAAGATTCGGTAGATTTTTCTATCATCGGCGTTGCAGAGCTAAAAATTTATGTTCTTGTCTAGTCTGTCACGCTATCTTATCATTTGCCAGCTACAATTTCGCATATGACCCCGAGGTGCCCATTTGTTGTATGCCAACCTTGCAACATAAACAGCCCATTGCCATTTTAAATTTTTAATGGATTCTATCATATCCCCAACTCCTGTTTTTCCTCTAATATACTGGGCTGTTTTGTGATCCCTCCATGTGATGTTCAGCATATTTCTCTGCACGTTGCATGTTTCTTAGTTTGAGGGCCAATCTTCCGGTTCGGTTTCATGTTTTAGCAAGAAGTAAATGTTGAAATCTTCAGCCCTCTAAGTCTATTGGTGTAGCCTGTAGGCATGATACATATATAGCCAGCCAGCATCCCAGTCAGCCTAATCATCATCATCATCATCATCATCATCATCATCATCATCATCATCATCATCATCATCACCAGTCTTTTAACGTCCATCGTTGGACATAGACCTCCCCCAGGATTCATAATACTTCTCTATCATAGGCGTCGCAGAGCCATTACTTTCTGAATTCGTCTCTCCATCTAATACTCTGCCGGCTTCGGTTGTTCATGTGATCTGTGGGATCCATGTCGTGAGTCACGACCTCCATCGGTCGTCTGCAATACTTGCAACATGGCCAGCCCACTGCCATTTGGGAATTTTAATTGATTCGATGATGTCCCTGAATCCTGTCTTCTTCCGGGTGCACTGTGCTGTCTTGTGGTCTCTCCATGTGAGGCCCAGCATAATTCTTTGATGTGCCAGCCAAAAAGACCAACTTAAAAACTGAAGAAACCTATGGTGACAGTTTTGGTTGACAGTTACTAAAATGTATCATTCAAAGAAAAAAAAATCTGGCAGCAGTGTATTTTTTGAGAACAAATGTTGGAATCAATTCTAGAAAAGAAAAACAAAACAAAATAAATCTACAGACGAATAAATAAATAAAAAAAAAAACGAATTCAAAAAGTCAAAAAACTAAATCAGACGAAAATGAATTCAAATAAAACCGACGAAGATAAAGTCATAAAAAAGAGTGAATTTCAATAATGAAAAATCGAGGAATAACTGCATGAAAAATTGGTTTCTTTATAGGAATAAATCAAAGTAAAAAAAAAAGCCACTCATAAGCCCACAGGTCTGGTTAGTCACTCAATAGAAACAGTTACATGATCGATGTCTTTTGGCAGCATGCTGTGTTGGGGATGATCAATTTCAAAAAATTGGAAAGAGGGGTGAACAATGAATAGGCGAGATCTTTCGCCTTTTGTTTGGCAGTAATCACTAGTAACAGGACAAGTGTAATTGCTGCTAGACACAAAATAAATGATCTATAAATTCGACTACTAGCAAAAACCCTCTTGGGGGGATTAAAAAAAAAACTATAAAAAACAACCTCCAAACCGTTCTTCCAAGACATACTAAGGAGTAAATATTCAAATATTTAGCTCTCTAGGTCCATTGGTGAGGCCTGTACACGTGATAGTCAGCCAGACAGTGAGATAAACTTGAAAAACAGGACAAACCAATGTTGATAAGTTCTGTAACAGTATTGGTTGACTGTTTCTAATACATAATCTAAAAAGTGCGCCTACCAAAGAGTGAGCTTTAGCCAGCTAATCTGAAAGAGCTTTGTTTGTGAAGTGAGCTCGAATCTCCAGGGGGAGCTCCAACGTTTTAGCCCTGAACCACTCTAAGCTATGCTAGATTAGCTGGCTGAACACCATTAAAAGGCAAACGACTGATGGAGATAGTTACGAAATTTAGCTTTGTATGATTCAGGGCTACAACATTTGGAACAACCCCTTGAGATACAAACTTACTGGACTAACAACAGTCTGTGAGATTCGAGCTTCAAACGTTACCACAATCGTCACTAAGTGTAGATAGTTACTGATTTTATCTTAGTCTAGACAAACAAGAGCCTTCACTACGTAAATTGTACATGAAGGACCGATACTTTATCAGGCAAGTGGTCATAATGTTTTGACTCATCTAAGTAACGACAATATGTACACACAATAACAATACGTTACCTAGATACATACGTGTCATATACGTTTACATGGATAGATATTCATTCATACACGTGAAAATGGCAGATAGATACGAGCAAAGACATATAGCTAAATAATTATATATGAATGATCTGCACAATACATTTATATATCTATATCTATACCTATATAACATATGCTTACATATATACATACACGTTCAAGCCATCATATCATTTTACGTACATTGATAAGATTTTCCCCGCCTATGTAAAATCAGACTAATGTGTTTTTCCATTGTTTGTGTTAATACGATTTTCAAATTCCTTCGAGCTAGATACATACATTTTCATTATATTCAACATTTCTTCTTACATTCCAATTAACACCTAATACAGACTGGAAACACACAACCGGTAAAATTACACCGACCTGTAATTCAAATTTCACTTGAAAACAGTTATCGCCTTATTTTCTTGCTTTCACTTGTGAAGAAGTACAGAAAATGGACAAAACGTTGGGAATAACATTTCAATGATTTGAAATAAAACTTTCAATATAGTCATTCATTCTTCATATTCTCAGATAAAGCATAATCCATACCAATATTTATTCACATGTATATATTTATATACATGACCAGGCTAAAAGCGGGATGTCAGTTCAAATAGAGTTTCAAATAAAAAAATAATGCATTCATAATTAGTCTGTTGAATTATATATCCATTCCTTCATAATATAATTATCCGTGTTGAGAAAACATAGAGCTGGTATGAGGCAATTTTTCGGGCCTCCAACTTACCAACTTGCAGCTTAGCTCAGATGGTAAGAGCAGCAACGCCTGAACAAAGCATCTTGTTTCATTTCTTGAGACAATTTTTTCCCTAATTTTACATTCTATTTACGATGTCTCGGCCAACTTTCATATTCACCGAGTAAAAACTGGACGGCAGTTCAAATGGAGTTTCAAATAAAAAATGACGCATTCATGGTTATAACTAAACACACACTCACACACACACTCACACACACATATATATATATGTATATATATATGTATATACATATATTTGTGTATATATATATATATATATATATATATATATATATATATGATAATAAATTGCATTACATTATACTGAAACTCTTTAATATGATCTCCCATTATCACACACTAAATGAATCATTTGGCCTGGACAATATAAACAAAATGAAAAATTAAAGAAAATGAGACTATTAATGTAATCTGTAATCATTCTGTCAGATCATATACCCATTTCTAAATAACACACACGCTCTCTCTCTCTCTCTCTCGCACACACACACACACACACACACACACACACATATATATATATATATATATATATATGAGGGTATGATTTTTAGGCTTGTGTTATCACCGACCAAGTGTTGAGGTTTAGAACCAATTACTAGCGATCTTTCAGCCCTTTTATCTACCATTGAGTCATATCGTCGAGTTTTGCTAATCCCGTTCAAAGCCTAACTTCTCTTTGTCAACTCGTTCTACGGATTTAGAAAAGAAAGCGAACGGCTTACTCATTTTTTATTTATTTATAGAACCGTTCTCCCAACCACTTTCTTCCTGCCAAAAATATTTCACCATTGAAAGCTCAATAAGTAAATGCATGTCCGCCTCGGGATTTTGGCTTGGAACTTTTGCCCACTCTAATCAGGTTAGCCAGGAATAAATCTCTCTTGTTGTTTTACCGATCACAGAACCGAAGAAATACTTGAGCAAAATCTACGGCAGAAGGCGGATTTTGTCGTAATGATGATGTCGTCTGGTTTTAGAAGCGATGAAAACCTCGGTGCCGTTTGAGAGGTCAGAGCAAAGATAAAACAACCCCCTCCTAAGAAAACAAACAATAAACAAACAAAAGAAAAAAAGAAAACAAAAAGCAACAACAAACAAAGCAAAGATTCTAGAAATGAGATGCAAAGAAGAAATGAACAGATAAAGGATTCTCCAAGAATTAATCATTCCTGAGTTTAAGAATGGCAGCGATACCAAAGAATTACCAATATCAGTCTTTTCATATCCACTTATCCACCTATCTATCTAAGCGGGCATCTATTCACCGGCTGCATCTTCATGGGCCCGGCATCCTATCTCTCTGACAGATAATTTAGATTAGCTGCTGTTATCGTTACGTATTGTTCGGGTTCGTTAGGTTTGTGGTATTGATGCTTTAGCACCCAAATCATGGAATATCTATTCATTCATTCATCTATCTATCTATCTATCTATCTATCTATATCTATCTATCTTTGTTATCCAGTAATCACAATTTTTTCTTGATCTACGTATATATGTCTGTATCTATCTTGGGCTTAGCTTAGTAAAACACAAATACCACATATTGAATATCCTGTGAGGATTGAACTCATTACAATTGTCATGATACTAATTATCCATTGAAGAGCCTAACCGATGTCTTTGACGGTGAAATATTTCATTCCGACACCAGTGATTGCTGTTCAAGTTTGGATTGGCCTGCTCACTTCTATACAATTGCACAACTCCAAAGAAATCAGAAATTCTTTTACTCATGAAGTCTATAATTCCTACGAGGTATCAATGTGTACAGAAAATTAGCGGCTGAAATTCTAATGATTTTTTTCCATCACCTTTTGTGAGAAGAGAGAGATATCGGATTTTTGTTTCCACAGCTTAATTTTCTGCCTCCAAAGAGTTTCATTTGAAATAAATCTGTAATACCCATATCAGGCGCAGATCTAAAGGGGTGTTCTGTGACTCATCCTCTGACCGGGCAAAGCGCATCATTATTTTTTTAATCTCTAGAGATGAAGAAAGTTTATAAATATAACATTTAAATAATCCCAGGTAATCATAAATTAAGTGAAGCTATTTTGTTTTTCATCTTATGTAAGTAAGATGTCTTTCGTCTAATTCTCTATATCAAATATTGATTGGTTTTGTGGTAAATTTCTTTTATTCATATTAAGAGGTGCCCTTGACTTTCTATAGCAGGCACCGTCGGTCGGTCGGTCGGTCGGTCGGTCGGTCCCCGTATTGTTTCTCAGCTGTTTTGAGTCAGATTTACTCGACACTTGATAGGAAGATTGTTTTTGATTAGATGTTCCTTACTTACCAAGCAAGTCTTTTACTCAGGGGCACGTGATCTGTCAATAATGACGTATAAAAGTTATGTTTCAAATAAGATTTTCTTGAAACTTGACAGAAAGGTGTTCTTGGATGAGATGTTTTTTTACCTAAAATTGTTTTTTGTCAGGGCTACGTTATCAGGCAATAGTGGCGTTGAAGCTTTATAGTAGACGCCTCGTTGAACTTCAGGTTCTTTTTTTTCACCTTATTCTATTACTAAAAAGCATGTTTTGAATTCGTTTTCTTTCTGTGACATGCATTCGTGAAGATGAAATTTTCATCCATTTGTCCTCCATTGCCCTTAATCAAAATCCTGGATCCACCCCCGAATGTAACATAGCATGCCTCGAAGATGTCTGTCTGCTACAGAACACCTCAATCAACGGAAAAACGACTAGCTAAAACAGGTCTTTTTAGTCATTCGGAAGAAATCATCACGTGACCAAAGTCAATTGGCAGCACGCCGAGTTAAGGGTGATCAATTCAAAATTCGAAAAAAATGGTTGATCAATGAATGAATCACTTCTCTCGCCGTTTGTTGTTGGGTGATCACTGAGAAAGTCGGAATTTTCAAAAGAGAAAAGAACACCGCTGGGCGTAAATGAGGGATCTGTTACGCATAAAATTACTCTACGAAAAGAACCCCGACTAAAAGAACTTATTTAGGGGTGGACTTGAAAAAACAAAACAAAAAACGAAAACGTTTTTTCTAGACATAATAATGAGTAGATTTTCAGCCCTCTAGATTAATGGGTGCAGCTGCACAACACAAGCATAGATAGTCAGTCTGCCAGCCAAACCCTCTCAAAAACTGAAGAAGCCTATGTTGATGTTTGCAGTTTTTGTTGGCGGTTTCTAATAGACAACATGCCAGTCAAATTAGAGATAGGACGAGTGATTGTCTTAATTAAATTATGAGGTCATTAAATATTTATCCTCATTTATGGAATCGATGAACAATCCGTCGCAGTTAATTCGATTCCGTTGATTGGAATTTGAGAATTTATATTTTATTTTGTTTAATTTCACACCGAGATAATCAGAGACATTTTTACTTAAATGCGCATGCGCTAAATCGTAATGATAAAGTATGGAACGAATTAACGGTATTAATGGCGGCGGGAAAGACGAGCAGCTTGTTTACTTCTGTCCACAGGCGTCTGCTGACATTTTTTCAGGGGCACAGGGGGCGAAATGATACATTTCTTTGGAAGGGGTACAGAAAGATGTATTCAGAATATACTGTTTCTTAGCAGCAACAAAAATGATGCCATATTTTTTAATGTTTACATCAAGTTGGGTTACATAAAACAATTGTACCATTATCATTTATTGAGTATAAGTTTTGATTTTTCAAATCACTTCTACCTCGGTAAGAACGTCTGATTCAGGAGGTGACAAATACCTCGTCACCCTAATCCCAGCGGACGCCCATGCCTCAGCCACCGAAGCAGGAAGAGGTATATGTATGTACACGTAACTGTCTATCTGTCTACCTGTTTATCGACACATCTCAGAAAGTTCACCATACATTTCAATGAAAATTGGTGGAAATTTGTTGGCCAGGAGCTACGGAAGAATTAAATTCATATTTTTTTTTTAACTGTTTTGCAAAAGAAAAACAGTCACGAAATAAAAATGAAGCATCTAAAAAGGCTTTACGTATTTACTGGAAGGTTACTAAGTAAATGTACATTCAAAGTTTTCCTTCTCCTTTTCACTGAGTTGGAATTGGTAGAATTATACGTTCACTGGTTGCTTGCTGTCTTTGTTTTAATAATTTTGTAAGCTTTGGTTCGTTTGGCCCAACTCCACAATTGGGGGCCATCTAGTATGGATCGAACACATTACACTAGTATTGATCTCTGAAACTAGATTTCTAACTATGTCTCCACAGTAAGGTGCCCCAAATAGGTATTTACTGAACTTAGTTTTGTCTGGCACGATACGAATTTTTGTTTTTTATTTTACACAGGGTTGGGTATTAACCTGGAACTCTGAGATGAATTATTGTCATCATTCACTGAATTATTCTGACTAACTACTTCATATTTTTCGTTTTTTTCTTTTCAGTCTATACGACTGGTGGTCAGTTTGGCCTTTCTGCTGTTGTCTAAAGCTCTCTAATGAATTGCTGTCATTATTTTAAGAAATTTTTTGATAAGTGTCGTTCAGGCGAGTCAGACTATTATTGAGTTCTTTGCTGGAAGCATGTATGAAAAGAAACTTAGGACAATGCCAGGAATCACTTTTTATTCTTGTGCAAATGGAGTCTTGATAATTGAAAAATTGACTGAATCAATTCTAGTGATTCATGCTGAGTCAAACTGTTAATATAGTCGGTGGTAACAGTCATTTTTGTTCCACGTATAAAAACAGTATGGCACTTATTTGACTTAATATCTTTTGGGAACATACTTTCAAAAAGTTCAGAGACGCACTCTTCTGACGTTTATTCGAAAACATCTTTTTCACGTTGAATTCTTTCAACTATTTTTGAAGTCGTTTTATTTTACCTGAGCTCACCCAGTATCATGATATATATCGTGAGTTGAATATCGTGATACGTATTGTATCAACCCTATTAACAAATATTGAAACCATCTGTCTTCAAACTCAATTCTCTGAGACTAAACAGTTCTTAGGTCAATCCCAAAAAAGATTGTGAGAGAGAGAAAAAAAAAAGAAACTCGCTTTGTTTTAGAAATTCGAGGACAGGAAAAGACGATATAAGAGGAATTTGTCACTTTAACTAATTGAAAAACATTGATTGCTTTTTTACAATGTCCTTTCAACATTATAGTACACGGGATGATCACATACAAGGTGAAATCAAAAAGTCCACGAAAAGGTAGAAATAAATGAGCGAAGGGTGTGATCAAAAAGTTCACGAGCCGTCGTAATTAAAAGCATGCAAAGACTGATCAAAACTAGCAAAACTACATTCGTACAATGTAATAATAAAATAAATCAGGAATCAGTAGGAATGAATGGAAACAGGGAGTGGTCACGAAGTTTGTGAACTGGTCTAATTTAATGCACATGAAGTGCCGAATCGTCAAAATTGCCTAATTGGGTAAGTTTTATTTTTTGTCTCAAAAGTTAGATAAATACATTCGAAAGTTCATTTCATCAATCGAGCATATCAAACAATTTTGCGATCGAAACTTTGTGAAATCAAACTTTTTTTAACAAAAAATAAGTATATATATATATATATATATATATATATATATATATTATACACAAATAATATACGTAGTTTTAATTTGATCAAAAATTTAATCAAAACAATTATCTTTACGATAAAAAGTTTGTGAAATCCAAGTGAAATCAAACGCTTTTTTATGAAAAAAAAAAGTAAATTTTGCCAATTAAGCAATTTCATCGTTTCGGCCTAACATATTAAAGATGTAATGTGATCGAATCCAGTCATGATTTCGAATGCTGATTTTCTAAGCTTGAAGGTTTAGCATAACGTAATTTTCTGAACTGCATCTCTACTAGGCGTGGGGTGTTAATGAGTGCAATTAAGTAGAGTGAACTTAAGATTCTAAGAAACGTTGTAAATTATTTTAGTTTTCAGATCTACCAGAATATAACTGCTCTGAGATGGTGCCAAGTGGTAATTTAGTACAGAAATAACTTAACTCAGGTAGTTTTGACAAGTAAAAGTTGTGATGTAGTACAATTATGGTATTGCTGTACTAATTGATGTAACTAAGTATAAATAGAAAAAATATTAACAAATAATACGATCTCGAATAGTACCGAAAATTTTAGAACGAATTAACCACACTAATCAGGGTATACCTGTACATTAGATCTGGAAAACCTAAGTAGGCTGTAAATAGGCGTTGGTGGGCGGGAAGTTAGGTATACTGAAATTGAAATACTTAGAAAAAAACTCTCGGATGGTGCACGGCAGTTATTTTCTTTACACCGTACTCGGAATGCCTATTAGGGCTCCACAGGGATTAGATCAACTGATAAAAAAAACAATGGGACATACTAAAAAGAGTAAAAATAACTTGGGTAGACATTCCTGATCAACTGCAAAAAGATCTAGCGTTATTTCTAGCCGGATTTTTGCTGTGATCTAGTCAGGAGAAAATGAATTTTTCATCAAATATTGGCATATCGTATATCGTTGGGAATGCTGAGTAAAGGTTTCATAATTACATTCTGAGCTATTCACAATCACATGTCATATAAAACAGTACAGTCCAGTGGACCGATAGCTATGACATAGAAGAGGTTTATTATTGATTGATCCACACAGAAATTCAAGCACTTCTTCCATAGATTATAATTCGCCCTTCAAATAAATCCCATTGAAATTCATTGAGGAATATTGGTGTGGATAGGCAGACAGAAAGAACGGTCAGGACTAAATAAAACGCCCCAATCAGAAATTTTTAGATTTTTGTTTCTGTTCTTCTGTTGTTGTGACACTATCACTATGGTGGTAATATGGTACCTCGGGCTCAGAATGTTTAGAAAGAATGGAGCTAAACAGAAATTAGATATACACACGTACTGAATACTTGTTAGTGTTGGGAATT
The DNA here is from genome assembly GCA_963457665.1 of Thysanoteuthis rhombus. Taxonomy (NCBI): domain Eukaryota; kingdom Metazoa; phylum Mollusca; class Cephalopoda; order Oegopsida; family Thysanoteuthidae; genus Thysanoteuthis; species Thysanoteuthis major. Next base: position 4,689,493 of record OY735225.1, read on the forward strand.
GTCACCATTAATCCTTTACATCGGACTCAGAATACTTAAAAAAAGGCTGTGAGCTGTGTCGTGTAGTGATTAGGAACGAGGGGAAGCCCGTTGCATGGTGTCAGGCGTTGTCGGTTCGTAATTAGGTACACCGATCACATAATGCCTAGAGAGCTTCAGACTTTGTTGGGCGGTAATTAGGCACACTGAACTTTGCTGGGCGATAATTAGGCACACTGAACTTTGCTGGGCGGTAATTAGGCACACTGAACTTTGCTGGGCGGTAATTAGGCACAGTGAACTCGCCACAGCAGAATAATGCTAAGAAAGACTGTTGTATGTTGCAGGGCGTTGTCCAGTCGTATTGAAAGGACACAGAATGAGTTGCTTGATGCCAGATGCTAGCGATTGGTAATTAGGTACCACTGGCGAATCCTAGGGAAGGTCTATGTCCAGCGACGGACGTTAAAAGACTGATGACGATGACGACTTAAAATGTTTGGTTATTTATTTAAGTGATGTATTATCAATTGGCCCCATCCAAAAACTTTTCTAATCTTTATGAGACCAGGGTACTTGATCATCACCGGACAACGCCTAACACAGGTGTCAGACTTTTAAGGCTCGGACTGGTTTACCTAATATACCAACCCAACACCGTCCAGGACATTGTGGCAGTCTTTTTTTTAATTTTGAGCCCGATACACCTAATTACCGATCAAACCCGACGGGCCTCGAAAGCATTGTAATTTGGGTGTTCTTAACAGGTGCTCGACAAAACCTGACCCCTAAAGGCTGTTGCATTACAGCCTTTATAAGAATACTGTAGAGATTTACCCAACATCGTCCGATATATCTTCCAAGCATTTCGAGTTTTGTGTACCTAATTACAACCGGCCACGCTCGGAAACACATATGGATCTGAATAATTAGAATTTCAGTCGGATGGTACCGGGTTTTGTTGGGTAGTAATTAGATGTTTATTGAGGCTCATAATCCTTTTTGGGAGGTGTCAGGCGGTAATTAGGCACAAAGACTCCGAATGGTTAGAGGGATGGTCACATAGTGTCAGGTGATAATCAGATAAATGCCCTCACATTGCTTTAAAAGGTTGCCAGACAATAATTTCATTCAACTGACATAAGTTCACAGACTATTGAGTGGTATCGCTCATAATCTGTGGTAATTATGAATACTTGACACAGAATGCTTAGAAAGGGTGCAGAATGGTAATTATGGACGACGGAATGCACAGAAAAATTTCAGATGGCATTGGGCGTTGTCGGGAGGTAATTAGTAGTACAGGTTTTTCTTCTTTATTTGTCAAACCCAGTGATTCTTTCCGGTTCTCGAATAGACCGATAGTTATGTTTTCCCCTTTTAGAATATCCGTCAACGTGGTTGTATTATTATGGACACTGTTGTTGAGTCTGATCAGATTCCAGATGACAGCTGAAAAGTGAATTATCGTTAAAGCACACACACACACACACACACACACATAAAATTTGAAACGCAAAAGCCTACTGCTATGTTGGGACTGTTCCCTTCCTCTCATCATCATCAGCAGCGGTCTTTTAACGTCCGTCGTTGGACACAGACCTTCCCCAGGATTCGCCTCAATTCTCTATCATGGGCGTCTATCATGAGCCAGTACTTCCTGAATTTGTCTAGTTCAGCTCTCCATCTTGTGTTCTGTCGGCCCCAGGCTCTCATGTAATCTCTGGGTATCTATGTTGCAAGTCGTGATGTCCATAAGTTGTCTTTCATTCTTGCAACATTGCCTGCCCATTGCCATTTGAGTTTTTGATAGTTTCTATGATGTCTCTGACTCCTGTTTTCTCTCTGATATACTATGCTGTCTTGTGATCTTCTTATGTGAGGTTGAGCATGATTCTCTCATGCACATGTTGCATGCTTCTCAGTTTGCAGGTCTGTCTCTTGGTTGGGTTCTATGTTTCAGCTCCATAAGTGACTATCGGGAGAATGCATTGGTTGTATACTCTTCTTTTTAGGATTATTTAGATCACCTGGTTTTTGGAAGTTGAGCTTGCTCTGCCGAAGGCTTGCCATCCCAAAGTGACTCTTCTCACTTGTCGACAAATCTACTGCTGCTGGTAACTGTTGGTCCTTCTGGTCCATCCTTCCACTTCTACCAAGACGATCCCTCTTTAACTCTGAATGCTGGCTAACAGTGTGACTGAATGACTCCTCGGCTAAATTCTTCGTCTAGCCTCGGCTGCAATTCCAGGCCGCGATCAATCAAAAGGCTTTCTCCTCTAAGTTTCCAATTTTTCCCAATTGCAACTCGGGGAAAACTATGGTCTATTGACTTTGATGCAGGATCAGAAGGAAATATGAAAACCTTTGCTTGGAAGAGCTTAGGGCAAGGTGACGATCATCATCATTATCATCTATTTTTCATCGTCCATCGTTGGACATAGATCTTCCCCAGGATTTGCTACACATCTCTATTGTGGGCGTTGCGGAGCGAGTACTTTCTGAATTTGTCTTGCTTGTCTCTCCATCTAATTCTCTGCCGGCCTCGGTTACGCATGTGATCTTTGGGAATCCATGTCATGAGTCATGATGTCCATTGGTTGTCTGCCATTTTTGCAACATGGCCAGCCCACTACCATTTGAGATTTTTAATGGATTCTATGATGTCTCTGACTCCTGTCTTCTTCTGGATATAGTGTGTTGTCTTGCTGTCTCCCCATGTGAGGCCCAGAATAATTCTTTCATGTGCAAGTGGCATGGTTCTCAATTTGTGGGTCCCTCTCTTGGTTAGGTTCCATGTTTCAGCTCTATAAGTGACTACTGGGAGGGTGCATTGGTTGTACACCCTTCTTTTTTAGAATAAATGGGATATTCTTGTTCTTAAAGGTAGAGCTTGCTCTGCAAAAGGCTTTCCATCCTAGTGTGATTCTTCGCTTGATTTCTTCTTCTTTTGAGGGTCTCATGGAGGTTTGTTGTCCAAGGTAGATGTAGTGATCTACTTTCTCCAGTTCTGTGTCTTCGATTTTGATCTTAGTGTTGTTATCTCTGATGCAGTTGTTGTACATGATCTTCGTCTCGCTGAAGTGCATGTGTAGGCCAACTTTTTTGCTCTCTTCATTTATTTCATCTAGAATGATAGGTGGCGGATATGCAAATCCAATTTGTTTGCCCTGTCGGGCTGGAGTCCGGGAAAAAGGGAAATTTAAAACGACCAGTCATCCAGGAGGGCTGCAGTGCTTTGTTCGAATTCAGTCACTCGATCGGAGACCGCCCACACTGTGACACTCAGCGATTTTTTTCCGTTAGAGGTCCACTCTTGTAGATTTGGCCCCAGGGTAACCCATAGGTCGTTTAGGAAAGTTATTTCTTTCGATTGACCGTTATATATATTTTTTCAGACAATTACACATTCAATCATGTTTGTCTGCTTGTCAATGTGGCCTAAATAAAACTGTTGCTATGGGATCAGACTTTTACTGGTCACCATGTGACCCAGGTTGAAATATACTGTTAAGCTATTCTTCTGATCTTTCCAGTGAAACGTATGGATTGGTCTACTAACAAAATCTCAAAGTGATTGAACCACGTTTTTTTTTTTGTATTTCATCTTTGAAGTTCGTTTTCCTTTCTATTCCATACTTTTAGATATTCATTCCTAAGGTCAAAAGGAGAGACGAAAGCCATCAAATACCACCCATTAAAACCTAAATGGAAGGAGACAGAGAAAGAAGTCGGGGTTGGAGTCGTGGGAAGCGATGAATCTTAAAGGCAAAACTATAAATAAAAACTAAAAATTGACAAAAAGAAATAAAAAGTGTATAAATATTTCGCCGTCGAACTATAAAGAGGATATTAAAAAATCAATCGATCCGTTATTGATTAGTTTCTTTTTCACTTCTCCCAATAAACACTAACCGTGTCTACCTTACGTATAATATACATGAATACATCCAATCAGTCAGAAACTAATTTCTTTTTTTTCGGACATAAACACTACGGTCATACATATACGCATAGACACAGCGGGAAATAATCATAAGGCAATAGAGTGATGGTCATAGGAATATGGCAACTCTTTCATTGAATAGGACGGAGTGCTTGATTTGCTCGAAATTTTACGCGGTTTTCCTTGAATCACACTGATTTGCACGAAGTTTCATACTGTTTCACTTGAATTCAGGGCGGGGACAGCTGTCCCAGCCTTACTAGTGCACCTATAGTGATGGTTAACAAACAGAGCGTTGGTAATGATCTCAGCGGTTTTTTTTAAGACTCCATGGACAATCCGAAAGCAGAACGTCCCCACTGCATTCAGTTTGTCTGAGCAGATCAGATTACCTGAACTTCTGGATAGCATCCCAATACAAGATTCGGCAGCAAAATACGCAACTAATTTAGTTTATGATCGAAATCAAGACATGAACAAATATTTAGACAAATCATCAGGGAGTATATTTAACGATTTGAAACTTGGGACATTTTAAAACAATACACATAAAGCTGAAAAAAAGAGACATACGAATAGTTAGGGAAACACGAGGCACAACGGGGCTTGCTCTCTGGTCTATCTATCGAATGGAGCTTGGAAAATGATGCCTTTAATAATGAGTGGTATAATTGATGCAGTTAGATAATCTTAAAGGCGATTTGTTCAGTTTTGGGTGCAATGAGCTAGAAAGGGCGAATGAGATAAGTGAGATGTGGCGTTTGCATCGAGTCGCCATACAGCTTTTACGGATTCTAACATCGTGGAAAATTGTTGACAAAAGGCAATTTATCATAGTAACTGTCGAAAAATGGAAAGCCAGATGGGGGGTAAGAGAGAGAGAGAGAGAGAGAGAGAGAGGGGGGGGCTTGGTATGTGCAATGGTCCACGTGATTTGAGAACTTTTATGGACAGTAGGAGGTGACGTGTTGCGTAGGCAACAAGATTTAAGATTTGTATCCGAAGCTAACATTGATTTTCGTATTCAAATACGAAAATTATTAAGTATTAGCTTTAGATAAAACTGATTTTAACAAAAAATAAATGAATCGTCACAACGTTAAGGCCAATTCTGGTTGCCATAATGTTTTACTCTTTTGCAGTTGTTTTCTTTTTATTATCCAATTCTGTATGACCATACAATCGTTATGGGAAGAGTTGGGAAAGGCTTTAGTCCAGCAGTGGACCAGAAACAGCTGCTGTTGCTGCTGATGATTTTGATAAAAGTAAGATTAGTCAGTATCTCGTCTGCCCCAGCTTCTCACTATGAAGTTATGAGTTATCTCCCTTCGTTTTATACACAGGCGTCAAAGGGCTAAGTATTTTATTTTTAGTTTGTCTCAATCATACAAAAAATATCCTTGAAGTGAAATGATTCAAGTATTAATTAGTTCATCTATCCTCGGCCCCATCTGTGGCGGATAAGTTTGTCTGGCGAAATGGGAGGGGTTCAAAATCATTGGAGTGGTTTGGTAGAATCTCGAGAGTCTGATGGCGAGACGAGATAAAGATAAAATAGAAACTTTCCATTAATTTCTTTGAACTCAAAGGGCCTCAGGTTTTTTTTTACTGAGGAACTTGAATTAATCATTGATTACAATTTACCGTGTTACCTATGGAAGGTAAGTGAAAATTGATTCGATGATTTCAATTCAGTTTTTTTTATAATTTAAAAAAAATTGTTGTCGTCTGCTTTCTTTCTGTCTTGACTGTTTTTCTTTTTCCTTTCAATTTTCTTCTATATGTGTACCCTTTCTTTCACTTTTCTTACAACACTCATTACACGCTCTCTTTCTTTTTTATAACTCTCATTACACACGTTCCTTTTTTATGACAATCACCCCTCTCTTTCCTTTTTTTCTTAAAGTCTTTCTAATTTCAATTTTTAAATTATTACACTCATTCGTTCTTTCATTCTGTCTTCCTTTCCATCTTTCTTTCTTTCTTTCTTTCTTTTTTTCCTCTCATGACACTTTTATTCCTTTCATTTTTTCATGAGTCAAAACGGAGATCTCTCACAACTTCGTCTATAAGTCGATAGAAATTTCCTTGATCCTCCCCAAAATTAATTCAATTCTCCCTCAGCTTATGCAACCCCCCCTTTCAATGAAATGTCGTTGGAATTCGTTGTGGAATTCTGAAGATATTGTGTATCCAAATGGACATGAAGGACGGCTTATACTTCCACCAACCGCACTGACAGAAGTGAATTGAAGAAAAAACAAAGACATAAAATGCCATTTATGAATTAGATTATTAATTCTCGTCCGAAAAACAACCGTTGCTTGAAATATAAGTTTCTTTGTGTCGATGCCGGCTCCATTTTTGTATGTTTCCACTTCGGTTCTTCATTCGGCTTCTCTTTTTCATCAATAAATATTCTCTTTTCGACTCGTTTTCTCGCTTTTTTCTCGTCTCATTGATCAAAAGAGCGAGATGATTTATTTTTGGTAAAAACAGTTACTTCCCCTGACAAGGTAAATAATGAAATAAATAAAACAGATTAAATGATCATGGAAAAAGGGGGGGGGGGAACAAACAAAACAAAAAAAAAAAAACAGGCAAAAACAGGTCTGGTCAGTCACTCGATAGAAACCGTCATGTGACCAACGTCTTTTGGTGATCATGATTGGGGTGATCAATTAAATCGGTACCGGTAACAGGTTTTGTCGGGAACTGATAATTAAAAAAGTCTGGATTTTCTAAATGCGTGTGCTAATGCGACTGGACATAAAATAATGATCAATTTAGCAAGAGTTTACATCGCTAATTGAACCCCACATTTAATACCTATTCGAAGGGATTTTCAAAAATCTCAAAAAATGCGTTATTCCCATGACATAATGAGGAGTATCTATCTATATTTTCCGCCCTCTAGCTCCATTGGTGCGGTGTGTATGCGTAACCCATACGTACATACATCATCATCATCATCATCATCAATGTCCGTCGTGGGACATAAACCTTCTCCAAGATCCGCCACACTTCTCTATCATGGGCGTCTATCATGAGCCAGTACTTTCTGAATTTGTCTAGTCCAGCTCTCCACTTTGTATTCTGTCGGCCTCAGTTGCGCATGTGGTCTCTGGGGATTCATGTTGTGAGTCGTGTTGTCCATTGGTTGTCTTCCATTCTTGCAACTTGACCAGCCCACTGGCATCTGAATTTTCCAATTGATTCTATGATTCTTATTATTCTCAGATTCTCATTTTCTCCCTGATATATTGTGCTGTCTTGTGATCTCTCCATGTAAGGTATGATTCTCTCATGCACGCATCGAATGCTTCTCAGTTTCCAGGTCTGTCTTTTGGTTAGGTTCCATGTTTCAACTCCATAAGTGACTATCGGGAGGATGCATTGGTTATATAGTCTTCTTTTTAGGATTAATGGGACCGTCTTGTTTTTGAAAGTTGAGCTTGCTCTGCCAAAGGCTGACCATTCTAGAGTGATTCTCCGCTTGATACACACATAAATATACAGCCAACCAAACAGCCAGCTGACCAACTTGAAAAGTGGAGAAACCAACGTTGGCTACGCTTTCAGCTATTCCTGTCAGGTTTTTACATATCAAGTTGCTTTACCTCTTGTTAGACTTTCAGATTCTTCGAGATTCAGTACATGGTAAACTGACTCAGAAGCAAGGAACAATCGAAGTGGCGTCACTAAATTCACATGCTATTTACCCATAGTTGAGGGAGGGAAGTAAGAATTGATTCAGGCCATTAGTGCCTTCGGTAGAGCAAAGTCGACCTACAAGAACAAGAAAATCCCATTAATCGTAAGAATAAAAGTAACGTATCCTCCCGATAATCACTCATGGAGCTGAAATATGGAACCTAACCAAGGGACTAACCAGAAAACTGATAACCATACTGCGAGCAGATGAGAGAATCGTGCTCAATATCTCATAGAGAGACAGAACAGTATACTAAGGGAAGAACAAGAATACAAGACATCATAGAATCCATTAAAAATCTCAAATGGCAATGGGCTGGTCATGTTGCAAGAATGTCAGACAACTGATGGACATCACGACTCATAACATGGATCCCCAAAGATTAAATGCAGAACCGGGGCCAGCATGATATGAGATGGCGAGACGAACTAGACCGGTTTAAGACATATTGGCCCCGTGACACCCATGATAGTGAGATGTGACAAACCCTGGAGAAGGTCTATAATGACGATGTATGATAAAAGACTGATGATGATGATGTTTAGTGAAAAATGAACGCTGGTCACCGTTGGTGTTTGAACACGTCTCGCCGATTTGATTTTCCTACGTTTCTATTTTCCATCAATAAACATTGTCTTTCTCGCTCGTTTACTCGCTTTCTGGTTGTTGATTAAATGAACAAAATGATTCATTTCTGTGAGAAAAAAAAGTTCCCTCCACCGACGACATAAATAATGAAATAAAATAAAGAAGTTAAATGATTAAAGAAGGGAAATATAGTGTAGAGAAAGAAACAGTAAAAAAATGTGACGGAAAATTCACCTTAAACGGGAAAGCCGGGGGGTGGGGTAGGGGCGATGGATTCATACCTTTATATTCATAACTTTGCACCCGACTTGCCAAATCCATTTTCCGTGCTGCTAACCGCTTGGTCACCAGCGCTTCTTTTTTTCTTTCCTTATTTGCTTTTTCTGTCGTCTCATTGATTAAACGAGCCAGATGATTTATTTGGGGTAAAAAAAAGTTACCTCCCTGACAGCACAAATAACGAAATAAACAAAACTGATTAAATGATCCTAAAAAAATAGATAAAAGGAAAACATATAAAAGAGAAGCAGTAAATAAATAGGACCCGCAGTCGCCTGAAACGAGCAAAACAGAAAGATTGCAATCAAAGACAGAAAGAAAGAAAAAAACAAAAAACAAAATGGAGGAAAACTGAACAAAATGGCGCCCCAAAAGATTAACGTCTAAGAAACACTTACTGAAGCATCCAAAGAAACTTAGTTAATAAACTGATCACCATGAATATCCATTTCCTGAAATTAGTGCCCTGGGGAGGTGCAGTGCCGAAAACCCACAGCAGATCTGCTTTATTTATTTATTATTCGAACCCATTACTTAAAAGAGTTCTCGATTTGCTCGTAAATTGTTCCGTTCATTTACCAATCACTCGCGATCATTTATTTTTTTACGCTTGTATTCTTGTATACAGGTTTTACCCGCTAACCAGAAGTAGAGCGCTCCAATAAAAAATAAATAAAAGGTAAAATGATCATCTACTTATATAATGAATAGAGTGACTCTTTCTTTTTTTCTGTCCGTAACAATGGGCTCTTCATCTTAATGGTGAAAAATTTATCTGATAAAAAAATACCTCCTATCCTCCTTTTGAAATAATGAACTGTTCTATTGCCAGCCTAAAAGTTTCTTTCATGAAGGAAATCATCATAGTTATTCAAATACAGGTTTACCTTGATTAGTGCGGTTTATTTGTTCGAAAATTTTCCATTCAAGATCTTATAATCTATTTGCTTATTTTTCAGCCGATACTTATATTTTATACTTCAATACCTTAACCAGACTACAACAAAACCTTCACTTATCAAAAGTATCACTGTATATCTGTAATTTTTTTCCATGAAGATCACCCCTGAGGTCCCGTAGGCCAAAGTCAACTAGCTACACCTTAGCGCTTAGTATAGAGGAAGTGTTATGCCCAAGTTCTTTTTTTCCGTTCTTTACCATGCTGAAGGCTTCCAAAAGAAAGTAGTGTCCAATATGTTTGGAGGTCAGCATAGCTGCAAGGAATGCCCCCCCCCTAATCTGGTTACAGCACCTGGTATTCCATCCAGGTAATGACCAGGTTCGGTGTTGCTCAACTTGATCGTACTAGAACCGGTGTATCCAACGTCATTCGGCCGTAAATTTGAAAACGAAACTTTCAACGTTGGTTTCTTTAGTTTTCAAGTGATTCTGGTTGGATGGATATCTACCTGTGTATGTGTTGCACATACTGGCAGCACCAGTAGAGTTTGAAATCTAAACAACTTATGCTTAGAAGAAAAAACCTTCGTGTTTTGTTTTGGGCCTCCCACCCCTAGAAGTTCTTTTTAGCAGGGTGAGGGTCAATTTGTAATCTATATTTATGGTAAATGTTCATGTTCACTTAAAAAAAAAAAAGAAAATTCGAATATTTCAGTTATCATGGTTCAACAAGGAGAGGAGGAAGTGATTTTTCCATTGATCACCCCTTTTTCAATTTTTTTAATCGATCGCCTCCAGCCCGGTGTGTTGCCAAAATACATCGATCATGTGACGATTTCCAATTGAGTGACTAACCAGACCAGTTCTGGTGATTTCTTAATATATCACCTTTTTCATTATAATTTTATACTAGTCATTCCTCTGTCTTTTTTTCTATCGATACGCTTTGGTGGTTTCTACGCAGTTACGCGAAAAGCATGGATTGAAATATAAAGAATAGTATTCTGACGAGAATTGAACTCTCATATCACTGGTTTACGACTAGTTGCAGTAGATATAGTATCTTAAGTCGTTTTGATTTTCCAAAATTTACATTTTTTAGGTACTGCTCCGGTCAGGCAAGATGGGAAAATTTCACTTAACAGCAGTTTTATAGATATTGTGCCTTCAGATTATCAATTATTCTCGTCTCTATAGGATTCTCTCCCTGAAAAGAAAATTCTCTGGGAGTTTGCAAAAAGTCGTTAGAGCACTTCGTAGCCTGGAGAGATAAAAAAAAACAACAAATTTTGAGAGAGTGGAATCATGTAGTAGCTTGAAAGAAGGCAGAAGATATTGGGGCGGGAATACTAAATTCGTTATAATATTATCAAATACTGGCCCAGCTAGAGATTCAGACCTTTCCTTTCGTCTCTCAGAAAATAATCGTAATAATCGAGGATCAATTGAAGCCATTGAGACAGCACCAATACTCAATCAGCTAGAACAGAACTTGCCATGCTTTCTGCACAAGCCTTGGCAATGAAATACTCAAGTTTCGTTAGCCAAGCCAAATACAGAGAGAGAGTAAAAACTACCAGATACATTTAAAGAGTTCATTTTAACATCATTATCATCAGCAGCTGCAGCAGCAATAACAGCCCTTTAGCGTCCGTCGTCCGACAGAGACCTTCCTTAAGATTCATAAGACCGCTCTATCATGGTCGCCATGGAGCGTGTACCTTCTAAACTCGTCTAGTCAGGCATACAATCTCATTTTCTGTCGGCCACAATTTCGCATATGATCCCTGGGGATCAACGTAGAAAGTCATGATGTCAAGTAGTTATCTGCCATTCTTGCAACCTGACCAACTCATTGCCATCTGAGTTTTTTTCTTGTGATTTCCATGATATCTCTTACTTTTGTTTTCCCTACAACATACTGTGCTGTTTTGTGGTCTTTCCATGGGATGTTGAACATGGTTCTCTCCTGTGCAAGTTGCATTGTTCTCAGTTTGAGAGTCAATCTTTTGGTCAAGTTCCGTGTTTCAGCTCCATAGTCGACTATCGAAAGAATACATTTCTTTCCTAATTGACTGAATTTGGATCAATGATGAAAATTTAAAAGATACGAAAATCAAATAAATTTCTAAAAGACTGAATATCAAAATCAGAAATCTTTGGTATGGGTTGTGTAAATTTTGAAAATGTGTGAGTATGATTGAATAAACTTTTTGAAATGTATATAATACGTTTTACATTTACTCTATATGTCTTCCCAGCAGTTTAATTGACCCAGGGAAATAATCTACTGGAAGATATAAAAAATTACATTTAACTCACCATCACAGTGAATAACTGAACAACCGTAGCGTCAAATTCTGAAGTCATGTGAAAGAATCGCATCAAAGAATAAATGTGAACAGAATGAATTCTGTAGATGGCATCACAAGCATTTATCACTGGGAAACATCTAAAATAGAGTGAAAAAAATCCAAAAAAACATCTAGATCCCGGAGAATTTAGATATTATCAATAAAACCGTCGAAATAAGACCACCCAAAAGGTCAAAAAAGCCCCCCCCAACGCCCCAAGGGGTCTAGTGGAGTACAAAATGAAGGACAAATAAGTATGTCCAGGAACGGTGGAACACACAAACACACGCACATATTAAAAAATGATAGAACTCTTTGCCACATTTGGTGGCCATGGTTATTAGATCCGGGATATGTTGAAGTGTTGAAACATATATACAATCACAGCAGCTCCTTTATCAGGCTACATAAAGACTCTGACCCCTTTCAGCTCCAGAAAGGAGTAAGACAAGGTGATACCAGCTCACCTAAACTCTTCACAGCCTGCCTCGAGATGATTTTCAGAAGGCTAGACTGGGAGAGTAAAGGAATTAAGATAGACGGCGAGTATCTGAGCAATCTTAGATTTGCAGACGACATAGCCCTTTTCGCAGAGAACCTACACGACCTCAAACTAATGATAGATGAACTAAATGAAGAGAGCAAGAAAGTTGGCCTACACATGAACTTCAGCAAGATGAAGATCATGTGCAACAACCACTTCGGGGATAAAAACACTAAGATCAAAATCGAGGACAGACAACTGGAAGAAGTAGACCACTACATCTACCTAGGACAACGAATCTCCATGAGACCCTCAAAAGAAGAGGAAATCAAGCGAAGAATCACACTAGGATGGCAAGCCTTTGTCAGAGCTAGCTCAACCTTCAAAAATAATAAGATCCCATTAATCCTAAAGAGAAGGGTGTAAAACCAATGCATCCTCCCAATAGTCACTTATGGAGCTGAAACATGGAACCAAACCAAGAGACAGACCCGCAAATTGAGAACCATGCAACGTGCACATGAAAGAATAATGCTGGGCCTCACATGGAGAGACCACAAGACAGCACAGTACATCCGAGAAAAGACAAGACTTAGGGACATCATAGAATCCATTAAAATCTCAAATGGCGGTGGGCTGGCCATGTTGCAAGAATGGCAGACAATCGATGGACATCGTGACTCACAACATGGATCCCCCGAGACCACATACGCAACCGAGGCCGGCAAAGTGTTAGATGGAGAGACGAACTAGACAAGTTCAGGAAGTACTGGCTCCGTGACGCCCATGATAGGGAAGTGTGGCAAATCCTGGGGAAGGTGTATGTCCAACAACGTACGCTAAAAGACTGATGATGATGATGATGATGATGATGATGATGAATGAATGATAGTCCTAATTACCAAACGACAATTGTGTAACGATTCATAACATATAAACAGAACTTCTTGGCTCTACTCCTAAACCTAACCCTAGTAAAATATAATCTTTCGAGCAGGAAACGCATAGAAGGCTATTGTGTGGCGTGGGACTTTGTCGGACATTGTCAAGAATTGTGTTACACTATTGTCTTAAGTCAGTAAACTTATGAAGTTTGTATCTCGCTGAGAATATGACACGGTTTGGGGTCAGTACGCATATAAAGGTTTTTATCTTTCTGAGTCAGAAGTTGCATATCAATGAGACATTAGTCTCTCAGCTTAAAAATTATTTTCAAACGTCCGGTGAAACCAGCTCTTGATTGTGCTTCTCGTTTGGCTTGTTCAGGTGATATATTGCCAAGGACCTGCGTTATCCTCATGCATGGATCACTTTGGTCTTTCTGGACAGGAATAAAGAAACGACTTAACTTAGTTAAGATTAGAATTCGGTCTACGGTACACGTGCGAAATATACTTGAGATATTGGACATTCATAACGTCTCTGATGGGGAGAGTTTTAATCATATTTTCCTGGTCCTTGTTTTGTATTGTGAAAGGCAAAAATATCAGTTTAGGGGGGGTTGCTGTTGCAGCAGAACAAAAACAAAACCTAGAAGTGTAAAACTGGGAACGAATTACCGCAGCCTTGCAAGAGAACAGAGAAAATGATGAAACCGAAGGATGACAGCGAGCGTGTCGAAACTATCTAGACGACATCATAACTAAATCAGCTAGACCACTGACGAGAGTGTTGAAATACTGATGAGACTGGCTGTCACTTGACATCTTGTAAAAAATCACATACTACTGATAGGGAAACTGAATAATAACAAATGATAATTTTACAAGTATCATGACTACTACTATTACTACTACTATTACTACTACTACTACTACTACTACTACTACTACTACTACTACTACAATGTCCTAGAACTGTTGTTAAACTCCTAGAGAGTTTACTTTATTATCACGATTAGAGAGAGAGAGAGAGAGGGGGAGAGAGAGAGAGAGAGGGAGAGAGGGAGAGAGAGAGAGAGAGAGAGATCCGGGACGCCATGTTGTGTTAACTAGAGTGTTACTCTTTCTTTTTTATTATCTTTACCTTTCTCCTTTCTCCTCTACTACTCTCAGTCCTAACTGTTCGTAGTAGAAACTTGAAACTTAGCTTGGATAATATTTTTTCTGAAAATTCGGCCTGGTGGCTGAAATAGAGTGGAGTTTGACCCTGAAGCAGTCATGCCTGTCCCGTCATCTCTTATAGTAAGATAGAATAGTAGTAACTATCTAAACCCGCAGAAATTCCTCGGGTGTTAACTACTAAAATTATCTGCTATGTCATGTCTCTACCCTTATCTCACTCTCTGTTTGTATCTCCCCATTCTCTCTCTCTGTCTCTCTTATACTTCCTTTTGTCAAAATGTTATACAAACATGAATATTTCATATGCAATAATCTTCCTGCCACCTGAATTATCTCTTTACCCACTCCTACTTTCCTATCTTCTTGTTAAAAATCCTTTCTTTTCTCCCACTTCGCTTCTTTCCCTCTCATTAAACTGTTTATTTTTTCTCCCTTCCTACCCTCTTATTAAGCCCACCGACTTTCTCTTCTCCCCTCTCTTTTCCCACCCTCTAATTGAACTACCTATCAACAAAGTGATGGGTCATGTATTAGTCCTATAATATAATTCGCAAAATCTTCGTCTGTATGTGACACCATGACGCAGAAAAAAAAACATATCCATCTTTGTTCTCTGTTCGCTCTTATGTCGATAATAATGATCTTATTTCAATTTCTCCATCTCATTCTAGAAGTCTGATTGCATTTATCTGTACGTGACGTATACATAGCTTGAACGGTGCTTTGTAACCAGACATATTGGATCAAGATACGCCTTAAAATAAGAAAGACCCAACACAAAACGGTTTTTATAAAATCTGATTCAGGCTTTCCGTAGAAACTATTATTAGCAGAAAACCCGCCATAAGGGTGGATAAACCCAGATGAAAACAAGCTTGCGAATGTAAGGAAGGGCATAATGGAGAATCAAAGACTTACTGATGTTGAACTGGAATCAAACAAAAAGTCAGAATAGATCTAACCATACAAGCAAATCGTAATGCAACAACTGCAAGACATATAAATGTTAGGTTTGGAGAAAACCCTCCGGTACAAACAAGGGGCTCCATTACGTTCAACAGATGAACCCGGACAAATATCCGAAGACCCTACAAATAGATTAGTACCAGAAAGAGCAGAATACTACAAGGAAATCTGCTGAGGCAACAATTACTGGGAGGATGTACAATTTGTAAGAGAACATTATAACGAGATACGTCAGACAAAATACAAAATATTATGTAAGCTCACTCTGGTGAAAACTATTACTACGAAAGACGGAGAATCACTGAGGGGAGTGGCTTCGAGCTATCATCATCATCATCATCATCATCATCATCGTCGTCGTCGTCGTCGTCGTCGTAATAATAATAATAATAATAATAATAATAATAATAATAATAATAATAATAATAATAATAATAATAATAATAATAATAATAAAAAATAAAAAAAGAGGTAAAAATGGGGAATATTGTTACAAAGGACATTCTTGAACCGGATCTGATGAAACTAAATGGAACAATATATGCATCATCGAAAGTGCTAGAATCTAAATACATAAAGAAAAAAAAAACGCTCACGAAAAAGAACAAGGTGGAAAACAAAAATTAAAAAAGAAACCGAAATAATGCGAAGAGAACTTTCGATAATGGATGAGCTTACAAGCTCTGAAAATGTTAACAGTAGAAAAGTCAGGAAGGTGAAAAAAAAAATGAATTGAAAACTGCAAACGATATACTACCTATCAAAGAAACATTGAAACAGAAAGTACAGTTAAAAGCCCAAAGAGTAAAAGGTTATGAAAAGTGGACCAAATTTTCCTGACAAATAAAATATTCAAAAATGATAAAGAAAAAAAAATTCTACCAAGAAGAATAAGAAAAAAAAAACAAACAAACAAAAAACAAAAACAGGTAACGATAAAATATGCACAAACCGAAGACAGAATGACATCTGGCAGAACATCTGGAGTGGTAAAAAGATATGCATGCAACAGAGATTTGAGGCTGGTAGAGCTGAATAAAACTCTGCAAAGACAGCAGTGGCAAGATGTTTTGATATATGAATTGACTTTTTTTTGGGCTTTCGTCCCTTACTTGTTGTCACGATAACATAGTGAGGCAGTATAATGAGATACTAGACTCACCAGGAAAAACTCCAGATTGACTGGTAAAAATGGTTATATACCTCTTACCTAAAACGGAAAATACAGTGAAAATAGGATAAAAATAGTACCTCTAAATCACTGAAGACTTGATGCAAAACTGGTCAAGAAACATAAAAACACAAAAAAGTTTCACTCAACAGTAAAATGAAAAGTAAAATATTTACAAGAGAACCAGATACTTAAGCAGTGGAGAGTATTTACGGAATATAGATTTGAAAAAATGAGGCAACATGCAAAGGAGCAGGGCCATAAGCAGCCTGAAGTAATAAGGGGATAGAGACCTCTGCATGGAAAATACGTCACTGCAAACCGCCAGTGGCTCCGGAGCAGTGGGTTGAAAGCAGAAATAGAGGGATTCAATTAGGCTGCTTAAGACCAAAGCTTGCCCACTCAAAACTTCTGGCTGCTCTGTTTGAACACCAATAGAATACAAGTTGAAACATGGGAGAGTGGGCTGATATCTACATTGGAAGATTTTGAAGTATTTTGGAGAACAACAGACATTGACTAGTATGAAAATCAACCAGACCCAGTCACTGAAGAAAAGAATGTCACGACACCGTGTGATAAAAACCGACAGAACCATTAAAGCAAATGGACCCGACATAGTAATCAAGGACTACCATAAAAGAACTTGCCTGTTAATTGACATGAGTGTGCAATCTAATCGAAACATATCAGTATAGGAAGTTGTGAAACTAGGCAAGTACAAGGGCCTTGGAATCGAAATACAGAAGATATGGCACTTGAAAATACAAATTGTTCTCGTTATTGTCGGGGCAATAGGGATAATCAAGAAAGGTACCGAGAAACACCACACCGAAATTCCTGGCAATCCTGCTCTCTTTGAAATCCAGAAGATAGTGCTTACAGGCACTGTCTGAATATTGAAAAGAGCTCAATCATCTTTTGTATAACGATGTAAAGTTCCACCCAACAAAAAACGCCAAAACAGGCGAAAAGCTGCGACTCACGCAAAAACTGCAACCCCACTGAAAACGAGATAGGAGGATCTGGGGCCAAGAGGGAGAGTAAAAACTATACAAACCACAGCACTGCTGTGGATTATGAGATCGTGGAGAGAAGAGCTCGGGACTTGCAGTCAACCAGTTTCCAGCGGTGACCACCATGCAACTGGTGTAATAATAATAATAATAATAATGATAATAATAATAATAATAATAATAATAATAATAATAATAATTAATGAGTAGAAAATATTGATCACACTGTGACAAAAGGAATACAATTGAATACAATATAAGGTCTGTCTCAATTTTGATATGGCATTCTGTAAGAAATACGGCTATAACTCTTCAGATGAGTGGAGCAATCATATGCCAGAGAATGCGTTGAAAGAAACTTGTAAATCAAAGTCTTTGGGACTCTGATATACTGACGGATGAGCAAGTGGACACCGTAGACCAGGCATCATTAGACACGATACAAAATAAAAGATATAGCACCTCGTAATTAATGTCACTAATCCTGCAGACAAAAACACAGCACTTAAAGAAGGAGAGAAAATAGAAAACTACGCCAACTTGAAAGTGGTATTTTCAAAAATGTAGAGCGCCCAGCAACGAGATTGTAAATCGTGCCAGTTGTAATCTGATCATTGGGCTCGATCCCGAAAAAAGGTATCATACCATAATGAAGAGTTGGACATTATAACATACATGCTACTTCTAAAAAAATCTACCCTCCTTGGAACACCTCACATTTCAAGAAAAGTACTCCCCGTCTGAAGCCTTTTATTAAAACTTGACGGTCATCTCACTGACTGAAGAACCGGTTGTACATACTGCGTGAAAAAATATAACAACTACTATTACTCCTACCACTACAAGTATATTTCTACTGCTACTAATACCACTACTACTACATAATTATCACATAAGTTGTCTATTGGTCACCACAGTGGTGGTGGTGTTGGTGATTATTATTATTATTATTATTATTATTATTATTATTATTATTATTATTATTATTATTATTATTATTATTATTATCATTCACTTTCACTTTCACGCCAGTTACATGATGGACGTTGCTGAAGGCTGAGTGATCGTAAATATCCTCAAGTCTCCAGCCCCCCTTCCAACGCATTCACAGACCCCAATAGTGCTGTTGTCTGTATAGTCTCAATCCTTCTCCCTATCTCTAGTTATTCCAATCTTGTTTTCAGTGTCTTTGGCATGGTTCCGAAAACAACTACCATTATTGGTACTACCCCGACTTTCATGTTTCACACCTTCTCCAGTTCCCTGGCCAAATTCTAGTATTTTCCAAGCTTTCCATTGTCTTTCATATTTACTTTGTGATCTGCACTAACAATCACGTCTATTATTTGACAGGTTCTCAATCCCATATCCATGACCACCAGGTCTGTTTTTTCTCGCTCAGATAGGGTGATCTGTATGGATGTCAAATTCGTAGTGTAATTCGTGGCTTCTATTTCTGGGATT
Organism: Thysanoteuthis rhombus; assembly: GCA_963457665.1. Taxonomy (NCBI): domain Eukaryota; kingdom Metazoa; phylum Mollusca; class Cephalopoda; order Oegopsida; family Thysanoteuthidae; genus Thysanoteuthis; species Thysanoteuthis major. The sequence goes on from OY735225.1 coordinate 4,708,418, forward strand.
GTCCGTCGTTTGGGCTGATACCACTTGTCCGTGTGGTTGAATCCCATTCGCTTGCATCGTTCCCAGAGTATAACTGTTGCTACCCTGCCGTGCTTGTTTTTGTACCCCATCTGGCCTAGTTTACTACAGTCACTGATTATGTGGTTTATAGTCTCGTCCTATTCCCTACAGGGGTGGTATATGCTGTTTGGGTTTTGTTGATCCTTGCCTTGACATATTTTGTTCCGTGGCATTTGTATCTGGTCACCATGATGAGCGATTCTGTTTATCTATTCGGATTTCCTTTGCACAACCTTGCCCATGATTTCTCGCCTGAGATATCTTGTATCTGCCTTTTGAATATCCTGTATAGTTTTTTTCTGTTCCCATTTTCTTTCCTTGTTGTCTGCTCCACTGTGCTCTCGTCTGTTACTTCTTGTTGTTTATTGCACTACTTCAGGCGCCTTATATGGTTTCTTCATTGCTTGCTTGCGGATACTTTTCTAAGCCTGTCGTGGCATTTCGGACACAATCTTCTATCCTATTTATCAGTGACATCTCTTGGGGGTTAGAGCCTTGTGCATCGTCATATGCTTCTTTCTTCGCAAGTCCATTAATTGGAGCTCTTATTTTGTCCATCCACGAAATGGACTTGTGTATCCAACTACCAATATTTCCCATGCTTTCATTCTTTTTATCACATTTCTATTATTTAGCTTGGTTTTTAGTATTTTCTTATCTTTCTAAGATATTCTTTTTTGAAATTTTCTCTTTCATTTCTTTCCGTTTTTTTTGTGTCAAATTCAAGACATGCTAAGTATTTATATCGGTTCTATATTGTATTCTGATTTTTGTTGTTTGGTAATTCGATTCCTTCCATCACTGTGAGTCTTCCTTTGTGTATTACAATTAGCGCGCATTTTTCTTTCCCAAACCCCATCCCAATACGGTTGCTGTATATTTTCACTCTGTTGAACGGCATTTCAAGCTCTTCCTTGTTCTCTGCAAATAGTTTAATGCCGTCGATAGACAGAATGTAGTTGATTTTTAGTTTTGTTTGTATCCTTTGCCCGTTTTTCAAGATTTTGTTTGTTGATATCATGCTTAGTACAAATAGCCGTGTGGCCGATCTTCCTCTTCTTGTCTACAATTACCAAGTCCGATCTTCTTGCCTGGATGAGGTGGTCACTTTGGATGTCAAAGTCCCAGAGTAGTTTGTCGTTGTCATTCTCCGAAACTGCCTCTGGTTTGTGCTGATACCACTTTGCCACATGGTTGAATCCCATTTGTTTGCTTATTTCCCTGTGTACCATCGTTGCTACTCTATCGTGTCTATGCTTATACTCCTTCTGGGCGAGTTGACTACATTCACTAGTTATGTGGTTTACGGTCTCATCTCTTTCACTGAACAAGCGGCACTTGCTGTTTGTCTGTGTTCTGTCGATTTTTGTTTTTACATAATTTGTCCTGATACTTTTGTTTTGAGCTGCCCTGATGAGCGATTCCGTTTCTCTCTTTAGGTTTCCTTTTCGTAACAACGTCCATGATTTCTCGTCTGCCACATCTTGTATCTGCCTTTTAAACTCTCTGTACAATTTTTTCTTTTCCCATTTTTCTTTTCTTGTTTACCGTGCTGTTTCATTGTTTTCTACTTTGTTGTTTGTTGTGCTGTCTCATGCACTCTTTATGATTTCTTCACTATTTGCTTGTACATACTTTTCTAGGTCTGCTTTAGCTCTCTTGACACAGTCCTCTATGCTGATGAGCCCCCTGCCACCCTCTTTTCTCTTAACGTATAGTCTATCTGTGTCATCTCTAGGGTGTATGCCTTTATGCATTCTCATAAGTTTCGTTGTTCGCCTGTCCATTGATTATAGTTTTTCCTTTGTCCATCCTAGGAATGGCCCTGCGTATCTAACTACTGACACAGCCCGGATTTTCATTCCTTTTATTAGATTTATGCTCTTTAATTTGGTCTCTAATATTTTCCTTATCCTTCTAATGTATTTCCTCTATATTTTCTCCTTCATCTCTTCCCGTTTTATCGTGTCAAATTCAAGGACGCCCAGGTATTTGTATCAGTCTTGTGCCGTCAATGCTCTGACCTTACTGTTGTCTGGGAGTTCGATTCCTTCAGTCATTGTATTCCTTCCTTTGTGCATTACCATGATTGCACATTTTTCTATTCCAAACTCCATTCCGATGTATTCACTATATTCTTTTACTTCGTTGAGCAGAATCTCAAGCTCTCTCCTGTTTATTGCATACAATTTTATATCGTCCATGTACATTAAGTGGTTGACTTTTCCTTTTGTTTTAGAAAGATGGTATCCTTTGCTGTTCTTCAGGATTCTGTTGAGTGGTATCATAGTTAGAACAAATAATAGTGGGGACAACGAGTCTCCTTGGAAGATTCCCTTTTTTATCCTTACCTCTGCTAGTTTGTCCCCTGTGGCTGTCAAGTCTACTTTCCAGATTTTCATAGAGTTTCCGATGAATCTAACCACCGCTTCGCTGATCTTGAACATTCTAAGGCATTCGAGTATCCAGCTATGTGGAATCATATCGGACGCAATTTTGTAATTTATCCATCCCATTGCGATTTTCTTTTTCCTTTTCCTCACTTCTTTTAAGATCATCTGGTCGATGTAGAGTAAATCATTTGCCCCTTTGGTTCCTTTCCTACAACGTTTCTGTTCTTCTGGTAATAGTCCTCTTCTTTCCATTGATATATACATTCTCTCCGCTATTTGTCCGGTCAGGATTTTCCACATAAGTGGTAAGTACGTGATTGGTCTATAATTGCTTGCCATATTCCCCTTTTCGGGATCTTTTTGGATAAGGGTGGTTTTGCCTTTGGTTAACCATTCTGGTGTCTCACTTTCGTCTATGCAACTTTGGACCCGACGCTTTCCAGTCGGCTATTTTCCTAAGAGTGTGTTTCAATGTGGTTTCATTCAATAATATTGGTTCTCCATTGTCTATATCTTTAAGTTCTTTTTTCATGTTTCCTAACCATCGCGGTTTTACGTTGTGTCTTTTCGGGTGCCCCCATTTGCTGTTCCAGCAGTTCTTGGTCTCTGTGGCGTCTGGTTTTATGTTCTGCCTTCTTTCTCCGTTCAAATCTTGGAAAAACTTTCTCTCGTTGTTTTGGAATGTGCGGTTTTGTGTGTATTGGGCCGTTCCTAGTCTGTATCTCTTCAGTCTTGCCTCTTTGGCTAATCTCTTCTGATGTATCTCTTCCACGGCAGTGGGGATGCCTTTTTGTGTTGTCTTGTATTTGTTCCAAAGTCTTACTCGCGGTCTGTCTGTATGTGGTGCATTTCACAGCAGTACTTCATCTCTCTGGAGTTGAGAGATCTGCTTTTGTAATCTTCTTTCCAAGATGGGTTTTCCGTCCCTACTATTTCTTGTGGTTCTTTCTTGTGTTATGAAGCTTTGTGTTACCATTTTCGCCCCAGCATAGATTAAGTTGTTGAGTTCCAGAACGCTGTTAGTTTCAATGTGTTGTAAGAGGCAGATGACATGTTCGGTCATTTTTCCAAGTTTCTTTTTATTGTTATTATTATCATTACTGTTGCTATTATTGTTATCGTTATTGCTGCTGCTATTATTATCATCATTATCATTTTTGCTGCTGCTAATATTATTATCATTATCATTATTGCTGCTGCTATTATTATTACTGCTACTATCATTATTATTATCATTTTTATTGTTATTGCGATTATCATTATCATTATTATTTCTCCTATTATTATTATCATTATTATTATTATCATCATTTTTATTATTACTGCTGTTATTATCATTATCATTATTGCTATTATTATTATTATTGCTGTTGCTATTATCATCACTCTTGTCATTGCTGCTGCTTCACTATTATCATTATCATTATTGCTGCAGCTATTATTATCATTGCTACTGCTATCATTATTATTGTTATCGTTATTATTGTTATCATTATTATTATTGCTGCTATTATTATTATCATTATTATTATCATCATTTTTATTATTGCTGCTGTTATTATCTTTATCATTATTGCTGCAGGTATTATTATTATCATCATCATTATTGCTGCTATCATTATTATTATTATTATTATTATTATTATTATTATCATTATTTTTATTAAGGTTGGAAAACATCAAACGAATGTTGTATGGTGTGGCATCAAAGAGATGAACCTTCCCCTAATAAAACAAAAACCAAAAGAAAACCCACCGAAAACAATGCTAACTTCTTTTATTAAGACACTTGAAATGATAATGAAATTTGATATTCCCCGAATAACAATAAAAAATGTTTATTTGTCGAATGAATATCGAACTCACAATCATTAATCGTATTGACGAGAAAAGAAAAGCAAATAATTAGCAAGACGGTGCAAACATCAAAGTCAAATTATAAACATTCATAACCAAGGATGTTAATTACAAATCTTGCAAGAAGAAAAATAGGACATTCTTGTACCACATTAATAACACTAACCTAATCAGTCGCCATAAAAAGGACCGGTACCATAATAATTGCGTACAAAACAAAGAAATGAAATGAAGATCTTGAAGACGGTGTTAGAAAACTGCAAATGATCAAATTGCAATATTTCCTTCCGAACAACGTTTTAATATTCTCATGGTATCCACTACACGTACTCTTCCTGGATTGGCTAATTGAAGCAAAAATGTCTTCGAGTAAAGCAACTTATATTGAGCGGTTCTTAATCTTGTAATGGTTATTGGTTGATTAGTTCAATGATCTACGACAGTGGTTCTCAATTTCCTCAAGGTCATTCCCCAATTTAGTCAATATGATTACTAGTTCCGCCCTTTCTAATTAAGTAGCAGTCGTATATTATTTAAAAAAAAGATATTGAGGGTAATAAAACCGATTAAACATATCCACAAAACAGTCAACGATAAATAAATTCAAGATGATTTAGGTAAATGAAACAGGTGTGGCAAACTCAGTCCCTTGCTTATACTCCATCTTGAATCCGACCTTCTCACAACCGTTGAACCAAAAACGCCCTCTGCAACTTTAATTGTTTCTTAATAGCCTCATCCCTCCTTAGACTACCCGAATGAATTTAGCAACCACTCACATTGCAAACTGGGACTCTTTAAAAACATATTCAGGAGTGATTTTAAAGAGGCACAAAACGAAGTGCACACATATATACAAATAAATATGCACATATATAAATACATACAAATATGCATACACATATGTATATATATGCATATGTATATGTATACATATATGCATATGTATATATCTATATGCATACACATATATATACGTATACATACTTACATATATACATTTATATATATATATGTACACACACACACACATATATATATACATAATATGTACATATATATTTATACATACATATATATATGTACACATGCACACACATGTGTGTGTATATATATATATATACGTATATATA
>OY735225.1:4718860-4728860 GCA_963457665.1 Thysanoteuthis rhombus
GTACTTTTGCTACACGTCCTTAATTCTTTTATCATTCATTTCTGTTGAGTTTTCACACCAGAAATGGTTGGTGGCTTTCCCAGGAGATCAAGTGTCACAAGTATTTTCAATAATTCAGGACTTCACTTGGTATTCTAGTTTGTTTCAGGAGTGCTGTTGTCTGCATGGTTCGGTGATCCACTGATTCTTAGTTCCTCCAAATTCCTTGTTTGGCTACTCAGCACTTTTCCGAGTGCTCCATCTACTATTGGTACTACTGTCACCTACATATTCCTGAGTTTGTTTTTTCTTCAGTTTCCTGGTCTAGATCAGGGATTCTTAATCTAGGACTTCCATGCACCCTGGGAGAATGCGAAACAAATTCTAAGGGTATTGGATGTGATAGGAAAAATTTGTAACGAACTATATACACATATTGTTGATATTGAATCTAAATATCTTTTGTGAGAATTATTTAGGTCAGTGGTTCCCGTAACTTAACTGATTCACGACGCCCTTATGTTCAAGGATTTTTCAAGGTGCTCTAATTGAAAAAAAAAATACTGAAAGACAGCATAGACCTTCATGTGGTTAGGTACATTCGGTAGAAGATAATGAGTCATGTAATTCAAATTCATGGAAAAAGTTTAAAAATTTACGATTTTGTGTGAAACTTTTATTTACAGAAATGTTCTTGCATAATCCAGATTGTAAAACTTGTCTAGCGATCGAGCACACTCAAGTGTCGGAAGAGTGAGGCCCAACACCACATGTGCAAAGTGATTGGAAATGTGCAAGGTCAATGTCACCTCTTATCACTGAGAGAATAGGTCGGCTTATTGGATTGCAATCGCCTGGAATAGGATACAGTCTTTTAATGGCATCTAGATTCTGGAGTGTTTAGATGTTTTCTGTTTTGTTTTTTTTTCAAAATCCCGTTTTCTATGTTTTCTACCGGAAAACGACAGTAATGTCATAAATAGTATTTATTTTGATTATTTGTATTCATAGGTGACATTTTTTTTACATGACTTAAAATTTTGACGCTGCAGTTGTTCAATCATTGACTGTGATGGCGAGTATTTATTTGTTTTATTCAATTGCATCTTTTTTAAAGGATAATGAAGCTAATTTCGATGGTCGGATGAAGGGAATATGAGGACATGATGTACGGTGTACGGGGGGGGGGTCTGGAACTGCTAAAAGGTTGAGAAACGTTCGTGTAGATACTTATCTGGGTTTTCGTTCTCTTCTAGTGTCACCCTGTGACCCACCGAAAGAACGAAATCCACAAACTGGCACAACCTTTCCTTTTTGTTCAAAAGTAAATCTCCTGGCCTGGATCAGGTGATCCGTCTGAATCTCAAATTCCCAGAAATTTTGTATGTTTAATTCTCCAGAAAGGAATCTGGTCTATTCGTATGCCATTGTTTTTTATGGTCGAATTGCACAGTTCCCAGCTGATCATCCTCCTCCTAGCTATTTCTGTTTTTGTACCCATTCTACTTAGTGGTTGATCACCTCATCCCAATCTCTGCACAGAAAAAATTTTCTATTCCCCTCCTATATTAGCCCTCTTATTGTAGGTTCTCATGACGTTTTTCTGGGTCGCTATTGAAAGCTACCGAGTTCCACTCTTCGGGTTTCCTCTACCTTTTTATCTATTGGAATGACTGTGCATTCGTTTTCTTTTCCACACTTTGATTCTCGTTTTTCCGTTTCCTGGTTCTCTCGTAGTCCTCTTGTCAGTACTATTGTAGGCTTTGGCTGTAATAATCAACCTTTCCTCACTTGTGTAATCAAGTCCATCGATTGTAAAGTTGTATTGTGAGAGCTTCACAAGCCACAAAGTGTTACTCCATTAATTTTTCATAGGCAAACGTTACTGCAGCCCAATCTAACCATCTATCTATCTCAATCTGTTCATATCTATCTATCTAGGTCTGTTGATATGTATGTACGTTTATATGTATCGATCTATTTCGCACTCTGTTCCTATACCTGTCAAGAAACCACTTAACCTACTTCAATCTTCCATCTCTTTAAATCCGAAATCCCATCTGTCGTGGGCAAATGCAAATAAAATTTAGCTTCACCTTCAGAGCAATCAACCTGACATTTGAGCCAAATATATCTATCTATATATCTATTATTATTATTATTATTATTATTATTATTATTATTATTATTATTATTAGCAATTTCACACTAGTTGCCTGGTAATTACCGCTGGAGGTTGAGTGACAGCAAGTCTCATCAAGTCTCCTGCCCTTCTCTCCACACTCTCATAGCCCACTGTAGTTTACAGTTTCATATCAGTTACCCTGCAGTCACTGCTGAAGGTTGAGTGACAGTAAGTCCCCTCAGGTCTTCAGCCCACATTTCATCTCTTCCTCACCTATCACAACAGTGCTCTGGTTCATACCTACGCTACCATCTGGGTGTTTTCCCTTCCTCCTCCTCTGTTTGGCCACTGCCTATAGTTTGGGTCGTAGATCTTATATTTCTTGCACTTTCCCCAAAATTCGTGCAGTTCCTGGTAGTGATGTGGTCTGTGCAGTCTCAATTCTTCCTTTTATCCCCAGTTCCTTCTATCTTGCCCTGAGTGTCTTTGGCACAGTTCCTAGTGCACCTATTATTACTGGGACTACCTGACTTTTATGTTCCACACCTTCTTCAGTTCTCTTGCCAGATCTTGGTTTATACAAGTTCTTCACTCCTTCCTCTTTATTCCATGGTCTGTATAGCCTCAATCTTTCCTCTTCTTCCTAGTTTCTTCAATCTCGTTTTTAATGTCTTCGATACGATCCACCAACTGTAACTGGTGCTACCCTGAGTTTCATGCCCCACACATTCTTCAGTTCTCTTGCCAGGTTCAGGTATTTCCTATGTTTTTCACTCTCTTTCCAACTTACTCTGTGATCTACAAACACGACCATGTCTTTTATATGGCTGGTTTCCTTGCTTGGTTTAGGCAGTTTTGGATGTCAAAGTCCCAGAGTAATTTATGACTTCCGTTTTCCAGCTGTCTGATGGTTACCGTTGTAGGTTGAGTGACAGCAAGTTTCCTCAAGTCTCCAGCCCTCCTCTCCTCATTCTCATAGACCACAGTAGCACTGTGGTTTACAGTTTCATTCCGGTTGCCCAGTGGTCATTGCTGAAGGCTGAGTGACAATAAGTCTCCTCAGGTCTTCAGCCAACATCTCTTCTCTCCCTCACTTATCATGCCAGTGCTGTGGTTCACATTTCCGCTTTATTATTATTATTATTATTATTATTATTATTATTATTATTATTATTATTATTATTATTATTATTCAATGCTTCCTTTGGAGCGGCTATAGGGTAGTAGTCATTTTATCAACAGTATTTTCCGTAGTATGAAGGCTGTTCTGAGTTGGGTGATCTTTTCGAATGTGTTGATATTGATGCTCTACGATTGATTAAGCTTTCCGTTCCCTTCTTCAAGGGCTCCAGAACTCTGATGACCCCTGAGGTTATTCCAGTGTTCACACACTACATCCTATTGATCTTGATCTCCGGGTCTTTGTACTTGGATATAGCCTCTGTGGCTCTTACGGAGGCGCTTCTTTCCAGCGATATTGCAATGTCAATGAATACGCTCCTCTTTTCTTTCCTTATAACGATGTCAGGGCTGTCTGGTTTTATTTCTCTTACAGCTTAGATGGTCATGTCCCATCGCAGTTTTCAGTAACAGTTTCTGGTTGATGCACATACCATCTTTCAGATATTTTGATTTTGTATTCCCCTGTAGATCTTCCAATGTCGGGATGTCACTGACTTGTGCCTGTGGATACTCTCGGTCTTTGCAAGTTCTGGACAGTTTGTGACGATTTAGTCAGCCGTTTAATCGCTTTTTCCACAAATAATGCATTATGGGTCTGTTCCATCTTTGATTATGCTATGACGATAGTATCTGATTGTGAAGTTTTGGTTTTGTGAAGCGATAATCAGACCCCCCACCCGCCCCGTTTCTGTTTTTAGTCAGGTGCTCCCCATCCACTGGTGCATCTTCTCTTTTGTTCACGTCCCCCTCTTTATCGTGCTGAGGTATTTCCCATGCGACATCTTGTCTTCCAAGATTCTTTTCAGTTGTTGCTGGCCATGTTGATTTGCCCTTCCTTTTACTCATTTGGTGTAAATGATGGTCGTCTTTTTTCTGTTGTAGGGATTTCGGGGACATTAGGCTCTTTTTTTAATCGAGTGAATCTGGTGTTTTACTATTAGGAGAAGCGTGCCTGTTTTTGAGAGATATGCATCTAACCCGCCGTGAGTAGTTCAAGTTGGACTGAGCACTGCTCCCCTGAAGCTCTAGACTGATAGATTCTGTCGATATTTGTTTTGGGTGGTGAATGGTTTTCTTGGTAAGCGAATTTCTAGTTTAAAGTTAAGTTTTAGTGTCTACTTTTTGATTTCATTAGGTTTCCAGTTGATCACGTTGAAGCTTCATAGGTTTTAATCTATTGACGGCATTAAGCTCACTTTTGTGTACCATACGCATTATCGTGAAGTGCTCTTGCCAGATTTTCTCCTTCATGTCATCTCTGTTCACTCCTAAGTACCTGCAGGTGTCATCTTGGTCAAGATCCTTGATCGTGGGGTTGATGAAAGGTCTATGTCCGGTCAGCTTTCCCATCCTGATAGTGGCCTTGGCCCACTCTACCACCGAGACTCCATTTTTATGTCATCGCTGAAGGTTAGTCCAAGATCCAGGGCACAGTTATTTACCCTTAAGACTGAAAAAGATTTGTGAATAATTTTTATTTCAATTTGACATAAGAGTCTTATGACAAGAGTGAGTCTAACAAAATTTCAGTAGTGTGTGTTCGTGGGTGTTTGACGACGTCATCAAGATGGCTGCCTGGCTATTATGAACTTACCACATCCCACTAAGCATAACTTCTCATGAAATCGTGCTAGACGGGTGGAATTTAAATAATAGCTTCAAATGTAATGTAATAACTTTTTTTATTCATATACTTTATCAGTTTTTCTGAAATTTGCACTCAAACATGTAAGATAAGACTTCTTAGCAGCATCAAGTAGAAACTAGCTTTACTCAAAAAACAAAATATCAATGAAAAATGACCTGGAACAAAAATGTTTACTTTCTTTCAATGTATACCTTGGATTCATATAATTATGCCTGTTGACGAACATTTACACCCCTAGGCATGGAGTTGCGCTTATAGGCGTAAGAATATGGGTATATTTACTCTAAATTTTGCTTGCAGACGTTTACTCACGCCTTCAGGCATACGTCCACAGGCTTAAGTAAATTTACACCCTATGTGCGTACATTTTTGCCAATAAACGTACAGGTAGGTATAAGTCTGCATGTAGACATATACTCATAGATGTATGGTTACGCTTGTATACGCAAATTTACGCCTGTAAAAGTAAAGTTACACCTGTAGACACACGCCCACAGACCTATGAATACAACTGTGGGTGTATACTTACGTTTGCAAACGTATTGCTACGCCTAGAGTTACACTTGTGGCCGTATAAATACGCATGCTGACGTAAATATACAGCTGCAGGCGTATAGATACGCCGTGTTAAGTTGTATAATTGTGCGTGTAGATGTATAGGAACACCAGTAGATGAAATGTGTTCGCCTGTAGAGGTGATTAGATACCAAGTGATGCAACCCTCTCAGCCATTGAGCAGTAACTTGAATTCCTACTCTGGATTCGTATATTTGAAGCCTTTACGCGTTCAATTACTATAGCGAGAGTATAGTTACGTCTATAAACATAAAGATGCACCTAGAGCGTTACATAAGTGGGTATACGCCAAGCAGACACTTACATTTGTACCTTTGGTGCATATAGCTACACCTTTAGTCGTATAAGTATGCATTTAAGTGTATAGATATGCCGGTAGACGCAACTGCATAATTACGTCTCGAGACGTATGATTACGCTGGTAAACCTTCAGTTAGGGTTATACATGTTGAGTTTCGCCTTTGGGGCGTATGTATACACTCTAGTCGTATAAATATATCTACAATTCACATCTACAGGAGTGACTATACACATGCAGGCGTAAGTAAACGTTTAAAGCCGTAATCATCTGTGAATTCAAATCGACAGGCATAACTAAAAGCCTGAACGCTCATTAACATAGCTATATGCCTTCAGGGGTAACTTTACGCTTAAATATACGCCCACAATCGTATATAAAGGCATCCAGCATATATATATATATATATATATATATATATATATATATATATATATATATATATATACAGTTTCTATATAACACAATTTACAACGCATTATGTCGGACCAAATAGGTCCATTTCTTTTATATATATATATATATATATATATATATATATATAAAGAATGTCGGACCAAATATGTCCATTTCTTTTATATATATATATATATATAAAGAATGTCGGACCAAATATGTCCATTTCTTTTATATATATATATATATATATATATATATATATATGTATATAAAGAAATGGACATATTTGGTCCGACATAATGCGTTTTAAATTGTTCTAGTGAATTGTTATATAGTTATACATATTTGAGATAATTTGCCGTTGTTACATGATTAATATATAACTTGCTGTAGACAACGCAAATCGAATAAACAATTAAAGAAAATTTCCTGCTGCAGCCAAATTTTCTCCAAATGTTTATTCAATTTACGTTACCTAGGGCGAGAGATGCATCGACTATGTGACGACGGGAGATCGTTTCAAATAAGTTCCTATATACAATAATGCAATTTAAAATTGATACACACACATACACACACAAACTAACAAACAAACACACACACAAACACACACACACACACACACATATATATATATATATATCATTTTAGCATCCACAAGATCTCTTCCAGCGACAATTTTGCAAATGATCTCTCGGAATCCACGTTGTATGTCATGGTGTCATATGCGCTCAATAAAAAATGATGTTATAATTGGCAGCAAGAACTCTTCCACTTAATCATCAATAAATTCTAGCCACATCGATTCCAAAATGATATCTAACTTCAATTTGAATTGAACTGACCTAATCAAAACGTCCGTTTGAGACACCAGCCCGCCTTTGGATATTAACCAGCCATTTAAAATTACTTAAAAAATAGCCTACCGAGGGTATATATATATATATATATATATATATATATATATATATATATATATATATATATATATATATATATACCCTCGGTAGGCTATATATATATGTATATATATATGTAGAGAGAGATGGTACTGAGCGTGAAAATACATTAGAACTATCTGGAATGAACGAGTAATAGACTGAAAAAAATAAGGTGATTTGGGAATTTACATTACTGGCGGCTATTTAGCTCAATTGTAAGAGCAACGCTAAGTTGCAGCGGCTACTATATATATACATATATATATATATATATATATATATATATATATATATATATATATATATTGAGAAATAGATGTATTATCGGACAGAATATTTATGAATACGTTATATCATTTGAAACTCTATTTGAAATGAACACCCGCTACCAACTGTTTTCGCCCCGAACCAGAAAACAATAAAAACTGAATTTTCTGAAGTACTTCTGGGAATAACTTGCTATCAGATCAGAAATTGGAGATAGAAGCATTTTTGAAATCTTAATTAATATATATCCAGTTACCCCTTCTCTCTCTTTCATCCTCTCTTTCATTTCGCCGGCCTCCGGATCAATTCAAACTTTACCGTTTTTCCAACATGGCCAATCACTGTATAAAATGTTCCCCATTTCAGTTCACTTGCGTTGATGCATCTCACATGCGCACAGCTACTCAACCGTGTCCTCACCACCTGCTCCAAATGCATATACACCTCTGTCTCTCATAAATGAAATGGCAACACCTTTTACTGCACAATGATCGCGATGATCTGGCTTCTAAACTTCTTTACTTCAGGAATCGCACATGGATTAAACCCCATGTGTTTTCTGTTCCTTCAATAGTCTCTCCATTATATGTTTTCTGGCGTCTGGAAATGGCCACCAAGTTGCTCACATGCGACTCCAAATACATCGCCCACAACTTGGCAGTTAAGCATACGCACTGATACCTGGTATCCACAAACATTCCTTGGTACGCTGCAAGTCTAGTGCATTCATAGAACTTCATAAACCTCTGCTCCGATACACAACCACAATTATTCTTTGACACAAAGCTCTCATCTTTTGCGTAGAAGCTATCTCCCACCTTTTCTCCTTTACTTCATGATCGTGTCCGTGTTTTCTCGAATATATTCCATTTCAGTTCTGTATCGTAATGCTAATGTATCAAATGTACGTTTTTTCCATGTAAATATTTCCACACGTCGTATTTATTCTGTTAAATCTCTGCATCCATAATTATAATTATATTCTCCCTGCTATCATGGCGACCATACATCTCCCTACCTCCTTTAACCTTTCTCATGACGTTGGTTTGTGGTGCTAACAACCAAGCAACATGCTGGCAAAATCTATTGTCTTCACCGACAACATCTTAACGCTACATACAACCAACAGCTATTACTATTCTCTCCAACACAATACAGGAACCATCATTCTTATAATAGCCTTTATGGGCTATTCTTTCTCAGAAACCCACGCCATATTGATTCGATTTTTGTCAGTCTCTTTGTTGAAAATGGACATGCTTGGATGGATTATAACAGTATTCTTTGTAGTATTTTGTTTGTTTCGAAGTTAAAAGATATTTTCTTTTGTAAATATTGAATTTTTGACCGACAATGGAGTTGGAATGAGATACGTAGATTCTTTATGTATCGTTACAATATGGAGAAATTTCTTCCGTTTTGTTTACCTTTTACACTTTAATGGAACGAGGGAATTTAACTCTAGTGCAGCCCACTTCATTATTATTATTATTATTATTATTATTATTATTATTATTATTATTATTATTATTATTATTATTATGTTCTTCCCATGTGTGCTTCTTGAAATTTGTTTTTCTCTCCTTTTGAGTAATTCAATTGTCTTTTCTTTGCTAAAGTGAATATCATCATCGCGAGCAATTTAGATTTCGAAGAAATGTAAAAAGAAAAAAAAAAGAGAGAGGTTTTTGATTTGCCGATGAAGAATAAGAATTTTGATTGGTTGGTGAAGCCACAGGCCATTAGCGGTGAATAAGTCCGAATAAATAAGTTTACTCGATATCTATAAGTAGACATTGGACTACAAGAAAATTGCCAGTATAGCTAGATAAAGTTGTAACCGTCACACACACACACACACACACAGATATATATATATATATATATATATATATATATATATATATATCAGCCGTTATTAGTCATTACTGGACAAAGACCTCTCCCATCTCCTTCTATGACAAGTGTGATTGCACTGATCCCTGGCATGTCTCACTAGCAAAACTTTCTATCACGTCTCTTCATCTTCTGTCTCATCTTTTTCTACAGTGTTTACTGACATACGGACATCAATAGGTTAGCCTTTTCCTCCATCTGTTATTCGTTCTTCTCGTCATGTGCCCTGCCAATCCCCATTTTTTGTCACTGAATTACGTGTACGACATCCGTCACCCTGGTCCAAGTATATTGACAAATAAATCAATTCCAACCTGGACTGCAGATTGACAATATACATTCATAAAGATATGTATAAATACACACAAGCACATGGACAGGTGCATGTATGGGAAAGAACACATACATAGGAAAGAACATACTGAAGTATCTATGGAAAAGAATGGATCAAGATAATTAAATATAGATAGAGATTGTTTAGTAAGCAGATTTATTCAGATAGATTGATATTTCTCTCTCTTGCTTTGTCTGGTTTTGTGCAAAGTCACGTTGCTGGACATACCTTGAGGAATGAACTCGTTATACCAGAGTATTCTACTAAAGTGTGATTTTTGTATGAATTAAAAATAGGCTACAATATGTTCTCTTTGGAAATTTGAATTGATTTAGATGTTAGTTTGAACCGGCAA
>OY735225.1:4733860-4856360 GCA_963457665.1 Thysanoteuthis rhombus
TGATCATTGCAATTTCTCTATTGTATATCATCATCATCATCATCATCATTCTTTTATTGTCCGTTTTGAGACATAGACATTCCCCAGGATCCATCACAATTCTCTATCATGGGTGTGGCAGAGTCAGTATTTTCTAAATTCGTCTACTTCATCTGTCTATCTTGTATTCTGTCGGCCTCAGTTTTGCATGTGATCTCAGGGGATCCATGTTGTGAGTCGTGATGTCCATCAGTTGTCAGCAAATCTCGCAACATAATCACTCCGTTGCCATTTTAGTTTTCTTATTTTGATTCTATGATGTCTCAGACTACCATTTTCTTCCTGATATACTGCGCTGTCTTATGATCTCTCCATGTGAGGTTGAGCATGATTCTCTTTTTTCGCACGTTGCAGGCTTCTCAGTTTTCTGATCCGTCTCTTGGTTAGGTTCTATGTTTCAGCTTCATAAGTGACTATCGGGAAAACGACACCAACATCAACCAACTCCATACCAAAATAACAACCTCTCTAATAGAAGCTGCCGCTATGTTTAAACTAAGAAACACACAGACCATTAGCGAAATTTTAGACAAAACCAGGAAACGCATTGAAAAATGTAGAAACCTCAAACCACCACCAACAACAGGGGAACAATGGAGGAGATCGAATTAAACAGAATCAAAAAGAGAAGACAAAAGAAGGTATTCATTAAAATCACTCTCGAAAAACCTTCGGGCCTTAAAACAGTAAACAAAGTACTCAGAATTGGATAGAAACAAATAACTAGCGCAGTCGAAGAAAACGGAAACATAACAACAGAGAGAGACAGAATTGTCAAATGCACCCAGTAATTCTACCAAGAACTTTACTCGTCAAGACATGAACAACTAATCAACGACCAGGATACGTAAGACGCTGGCAATCAGAAGTTACACCATGGGAGATAGGACCATCTATCAAACAAAAAAGAGAAAAGCCCCTGAACCAGATAACATTACAATCGATCTACTCAAAAAAGCTGGTAGGATCGTCGACAAAAAAACTTGCTATTCGATTCAACTTGTGTCTAAAACAGAGTAAAGCCCCGAAAGACTGGAACACGGCAATCATAATGCTTCTTCATAGAAAAGGAAACCCCAAAAACCTCAACAACTACAAACCTATAAGCCTACTCAACTGCATCTAAAATCTTTCCACAAAAATCATCACCAACCGAATTACTAAAACATTTGATGAAAACAAACCAGGAAAATAGGCTGGATTTAGAAGAAGCTCCTTGACAATAGAACATCTTCATTCAATGAACCTGCTGAAGGATAAAGCAGCAGAATACAAAATGCCACTTGCAGTAGCTTTTATCGACTTCAAGAATGCATTTGACTCTGTAAAAATTCCCATTGTCATGAAGGCCATCTCTCTACAAAGAGCAGACCCTGTATATCTCAAAGTACTGCAACATGCATACAATTACAACTCCTTTATCAGACTACATTAAGACTCTGAACCCCTTCCAGCTCCAAAAAGCTCCAAAAAGTAGTAAGACTAGGTGATACCTGCTCACCCAAACTCTTCACAGCCTGCCTCGAGATGATCTTCTGAAGCCTGAACTGAGAGAATAGGGGAATCAAAATAGAGAGCAAATATCCAAGCAACCTCAGATTTGCAGACGACATCGTCCTTTTAGCAGAGAACCTACACGACCTCCAACTGATGCTCAATGAACTAAACGAAGAATGCGAGAAAGTCAGCCTACACATGAACTTCAGTAAAACAAAAGCCATTTGCAACAAAATAAATCAAGAATAAGGACTGTCAAAATCAAAGGTGCAAAACTGGGGAAAGTAGACCACTACATCTACGTAGGACAACGAATCTCTATGAAACCCACAAAAGAAGAAGGAATCGAGCGAAGAATCACTCTAGAATGGCAAGCCTTCGGCAGAGTATACTCGACCTTCAAAGACAAGACGATCCCAATAATCCTAAAAAGGTATTGTACATAGAATAAATCAATTCACATGTATATCGGGCTTGTCAGTTTAGCTCAGCTCGTAAGATAATAGCCTACCAAATACTTGGTCTTGGTTTCAAATCACCGTAGGGAAATATGCATATATATATATATATATATATATATATATATATATACACATATATATGGCTTTAACGTGATCTGAGTCAAAGAGTGGAGGGTTTACTCCCTTAGATTTGGTGAGGATCGTTCTTGCTATGAGGGAGAAGCGAAGTCAACTCCAACTTGGACTGGCTGTTGACAAAAAAAAAAAAATTGAAATAAAAAAAAACATCGTTTTCCTCTCAGTCTTTTTTAACCTTTCCTACATTGCACATATAAAGTCTGGTCGGAAGATATCCTACCATTTTGAATATCTCGAGAACCATGTGAAGAGTGAACAGAAACTTTGTCCGTATCCTTACTCACTCGGTACTAAAGCAGCATCGATTGAACTTGTCTACTGGGTGATTACCACAGTCACAATGGCTGAGCACGTCATTAATTCACGTCCCGTGCATTTTTTTTTGTTTTGTTTTTTGCAAAACATTGTCATCAGTAAGCCAATGTCACCAACAGTCTAGATTTGATCTCTGCAATCTCAACAGAAAAAGACATTTTTGACCACGGGCGCGATTAGGGAGATCGCGATGTGGCAATTTAACAGACTTTAGACTGTTTTGAAAAGTAAAAGGGGCTTTGGGGTGTGTATGTAAGGTCCCAAGGGGAATACTTTGAAGTGAAATAAGGAACAATGGCTTAGGTAGTCTATTTTTCGTTAACATTAAATGTTTTATTACTTTCCAGGCAGACATCGTACAAAACAGAATTCAGAAAAAAAGGAAAAAGAACGTCTGATTAGTCAGTCAATAGAAAGGGTCATGTGAACAATATCTTCTTGCAGTTTGCAGTGTGTGTGTGTGTGTGGGGGGGTTAGGGGTAATGAATTAAACAAATTGAAATCGGGTAATTAACGAATGAGTTACTTGTCTCACCTTTTTTTAAAAAACCAATCACTAAAAAAAAACGATTTAAAAAATAAAAACAAAAAAAACGACAAAAAAAACCCCAAAAAAAACAATCCTGAATGGCACACGACATAAAACTGAAGGTCCAATTTAGTATAAACTGACATTGCAAATTTAATCCCCATTCAAAACCTATTTGGTGGCAGGATTGAAAAAATCCCAAACATTTCGTTTCCATATATAATAATTGGTAAATGTTTAAATTTTCAACCCTTTAGTTCCACTGATACACACATACATAGCAAGCCAGACAGACCACTTAAAAACGGAAGAAACCTTTATTGATAGTTATGGTGACAGTTTTGTTTGACAGTATCTAAAATGAAAAGTAAACGGAATCAATTTATTACCGGTGCGAAAATTCAATAAGACGATTAGAAATTTCTAAAAAGAGCCCGAAGCATTTAACAGTCAGATTCTCTCCCTGCTTTACAGAACTTCAAGTTTAGAAACATTAATCCCATTAGAAAATTACAATCGTCTGTCTGTGTTGAAAACAGCAAGAAATTATATCTTTGGCCCATAAGCCGATACGCCAAGTATTTCCTCTTAGATGTCCAGCCTCTTGGGGGATTTACAAATTGAAGCTTCAGACAACGTTGTTCCAACACAGTTTTAAATATAATTCTTCCATGTTCTTTAATTATTAAATGTGGAGGTGCGGATCGGCGTACCGATTATCAGCATGGAAACGGAATCGGTGATCCGATTTCAGGTTTTGTCCGAGACTTCTTACATTCACTTTTCACTAATTCCCTTCTATAAGGCAGTTCATCCTAGGTGTGCAGCTAACAACCCCATCCCGTAAAATCTACTTGTAGCTCGAACTGCAATGAGGTCGTATGTTTAACAGTCTTCAAAGATCAAACTAAAACTGAGAGAAATCTATGTGTATTTCTCCTGGATCACTCAACAATTGGCCATAGTACGAAATTGACATTTGCCACGTATGATAATCAGCACACAAAGCAGTGCAGTATTGAATTTGATGCTGTTTCGACCAAGCTAATAGAAATAAATGAAACGTTTTGAATCATCTAAAATTAGGAATATAATATCTAAATTGGTTGAACGGAAGAAAAGCAATCGAAAAGCTTTAAAACCGTAGTTTCCAACATGACAATAAATCCTGACTGTTCCACTCAGCGTAAAGACCAGTCCCTTCCAAAAATGTCCCTTTGGAAGGGACATTGCCTTAGTTTTAAAAAAAAATTGTTAAAAGTTGGCGATTCAGGTAAGAAAGAAGTGAGGTGTCTTGGAACAACGAAAGAGAAATGAATCTGATCAATTATGCCTGCTAACTGGAACAGGCTACGTTTCTACCCACTTTTACACGTTCTATCAAGTTAAGAGGGAGAGCTTACTACTTCAGGTGAGATCTTCAACTTTTATTCCGTGACTGGCCGACCGCTTTTATTCGTTTTACTTTCGAACTAACTCTGTATTCCTCCTTTTCATATACTTATATCTATCCATTGTCGATTCTTCATTTCCTGTTTTATCATTTATACTCTTTGTGAAGCATGGAACTGCAACTACTCCGCTAAGGTTTTAGTGGCAAGTAGATTTTATAGGATAGACTTGCTAGCACCGTACCCTTTCATCAAGGCTTGGGACCAGCTATGACAACTGCCAAATTGTTGCCTTTTCTCTCAGAGTAACTTACACTCAGACGGACCGCATAGGTCGGCTAAAAGGCTCAATCTAGCGTGGAAGTGGATTCATGTCTTTCTCAAGCGCATTAAGGCGATGTAAATACTTACTCGAGCACAGTCCATCAACTTTGTGGTCCTTGTCACTCCCCGTAATCTTTTCTTCATTTATCTACATATACCTAGAAGCAATACCAATGGCAAATTGTCAGCTGTTTTGGGCCGTAAAGAAATGTCGTTTTGGAAAAGATCCCGAGACAGAGACACATTGAAGAGAAACAGACATACATACAAGCCTGGTTAGTCACTCAATAGAAACAGTCGTCTGACCAACGTCTTTGGCAGCATGTGGGGCGATCAATTAAAAAAATGGTAATATGTTTGATCAATGAATAAGTTACTTCTCTCGCCGTTTGTTGAGTGATAATACCTTAAAAACGTACGTACTTTTAAAAAGACAACTGTGAACACTGCCCGACACAAACTATAATTACAATTTAGCAAAAACTTGAATTTTGAGGGTGGATTTTTAAAATACAAAAAAAAAAATTCTTCACGCAACAAAGAATCAAAGTTTAAACTCAGTCCTCTGGTTTCTTTGGTGAAGCCTATACGCACAATACATACATAGATAGCCAGCCAGAACCAATTGAAAACGGTTGAAACCTGTATTGATGTTGTATGAACGAAAGCAAACACATCCACAAGCACCGAGACATACAAAGACACACACACACACACACACACACACACACACACACACACACACACACACACAAACACACACATACTATCAGAAACAAACACAGGCACACCCAAAACAACACACACACACTGACACACACACAAACATACATGCAGAAATAAACACAGAGACACAGGCACACCCAAAACAATACAAACACACACTCACACACACACACACACACACACACACACACAGTGGCGAGACATCACATGAGAAAACAAGTTTCCGTTATGTCTCGAAAAAAAGAGATCGTAAAATTATCTTAAGCGTTTTTTCCAAATTTCGGAAATTGTTCGTGATTTTGACTTTGCTGTCATGAAAGACACTGCATGAATGGACGGAAAAAATAATGAATTCTATAAAAATTGAGTGAAATGTGTGGCATTTTTCTCATGATAAAACAATGACATGGTGCTCCAAGAATTACAAATTGTAACGAAAGTTATAGACAAATAAGAAACACTCTTTGACCAACATTTGAAATTTACAAACTATGAAAATGGTGTCTTATAATCACTCCCACCATATGTGTGTGTTTGAGTGTGTGCGTGTGTGCATGTGTGTATTGTTTTATAATTATTTCCATCATATATATATATATATATATATATATATATAAATTAAAAATCACGTTATATTATATAGAAACTTATTTGAAATGATTTCCTGTCGTTACATGGTTAATATATCACTCAATTTAGACAACGTAAATAGAATAAACAATTAGAAAAATTGGACTGTTGTAGCAATCGAACCTGCCATCGATAAGGTAGCCGCTTCAACGTAGCGATGCTCTTACAACTGGACACAACATATGACCGGTTGCTGGCGCGCACACGCGGCACGAAATTTTTATATTCACTCGATACATGTCTTTGTAATCATTATTTCTTTAATTCATCAATTGTTTTATTTACTGCGTTAAATATTGAGTACTGTTATTAAGCATCTACAGCGGATAAAATCTGTTTTCATTTTTCTCTATCCGTCAAACTGAGAATATATAATTAGAGTATTAGAAGGAATGTTGTATTACTAATGTGCAGGCCTCTCAGTTTCACTCGGCTGAGACTTTTCAAATGAGCACACGCCTATTATCTCTTTTTTTTTTCTTTTTATCCTAAGATTCAAATGATAAGTAGTTTTGTTCTTAGAATTTGAGAATATTGAGTTGTCCCACCGGCACTAAAGGATAGACAAAAGAAAGAGGAGGAGAAATTATTTATTTTTCCTTTTAAGTTGGATCAATTCGTATTTTCATTAAAATCTATCAACTTATTCTGAAGTCAATATCAGGGTTTAGTTCTTCACCACTTACATTTTTTCTGTTCCCACATCTTGTGTTATAAGTCAATGTCATGTTTGATACTGGTAATGAGCTGTGTGCTATCTTTATAGTGTTTGATGCATTTTTAGACATTTTAAAATAGATAGTGATTTGTGAACACAACTCCTATCTCCGATTTAGAATTCAATAATGCATGCCCTTCCTTAATTGTTATGTTAAATTTCTTTTCTAGACAAAAGTGACTTTTGAATCTTTCACAAAGTGTTCCGTTTTACTGAATTCCATTCAACTGTTGACGTTTCATCTTTTTTTCTCAAAGGTTTTAGTTGTACTCGGTGAAATATTGTTCCTGCAATTTGCGTGTATAAATGACGCTATATTATGTGCCAGTCTCTTCTTGAAGTGGAATTTTGAGATGTCGAAATGAAATTTGGATTCGTTCGGATGTTCTAGGCTCTGTATACGATCCTGGGCTTTAATTACTTGTTCTCCAATCGGCATTTCTCAGGTGTTCTGCAGTTACATGTCCTATTTGTGAGTGTTATCGTTTATTCTTTTGTTATTGAAATGAATATTTTCCCATGTTTTGTACACAGCAATACCCTATGTTAATTGTGTATTTTTTAAAAAAATAATTCGTGCAATTAATTGCAGCGTGGGAAGTGTTTTTTGACTCGAGTTATAAATATTTTACCAACAAGGTTTTCAATTTGTTTATTAAAGAGCGGTGTTAACCAAATATTGTTGAAAGTTCTATTTTTATTTTTTTTTATTGTTTTTATGTTTATCTATTGTTTTTTTTCTTCATTAAACTCTTGATTATATTTCAAAATTCACTTTCTTCCAGTGCTTTCCGATATGTTTGGCTAATTTTGTTGGATTGTTTTTCCATTGACGAGTTTTTGTTTGTATCGAGTTTATTGAATTTGAAATTTATTTTAATGTTGAGCGAGTGGTTTCTGTCTATCAAATAATGC
Source organism: Thysanoteuthis rhombus (assembly GCA_963457665.1). NCBI lineage: Eukaryota > Metazoa > Mollusca > Cephalopoda > Oegopsida > Thysanoteuthidae > Thysanoteuthis > Thysanoteuthis major. Next base: position 4,741,544 of record OY735225.1, read on the forward strand.
GGGAGAGATAGCTCAAAATCCCCCTATCATAAAAACGCAACTGTTTATTTTAAGAGTGGAAGTCATCTTGTCATAACTATAAGAAAAAAAGGACTTCATTTGAAAGATTCTCAGACGGGTGAAACAGGATGGCCCGCACAATGATGAGACAATGATTTCTTTAAAATTATATATATATGTTATCATTATTATTATTATTATTATTATTATTATTATTATTATTATTATTTACTGATCCTCCGTGTATTAACAGGAGATCATTTCATTTAGAGTTTCGAATAATATAACCCATTCATAATATATACATATATGTTGATGTGTGCATGTGTATTAACATCGCATTGATATTGATTATGGTTAATCAGAATATGAGAATGAAATAACAATATGAGAAGGTCGACTGAACAAATGATTTCTTATATCTTGTCTCGATGTTTTGCCCAAACCGGCTTTAAAAGAAATGTGGGGGATTTACAAGATAATCGTTTATTTATAGTTGTCTAGTGGTAGATGGGGGATAAAAATCAATTAAGTGAATGGCTGGATATAAATCACATAGATAACTCAACCCTCAAAAATAATACCAATCTCTCAACCTCAGTCTCTCTCTCTCTCTCTCTCTCTCTCTCTATATATATATATATATATATATGTATGTATATATATATATATATATATATATATATATATATATATATATATATATATATATAAAACGATTGAAGATTTTTTAAACTTTTTCTGAGGCCGCGAATTTTTCCCATCTATGTTATAGTTTCTGTACCGATGGTATCGAGTATAATTTTGAATTATAGATCTACTCAGTACATATACGCATGCTTATTGTATATCGATTACTGCTCATGAGTGTTGATATACATACATACATACATATATATATATATATATATATATATATATATATATATATATATATAAAATTAGTTATTGTGTCATCCACAGACAGTTGTTTCGTTGTATTACAACTCTTCAGTGTGGCTTTAGACGATCCAATATTCTTGGGTAGGGTCGAAACTTTCTCTGTAGACCAAGAGGCAGATGCTCTTGGCAGAACTAGACGGTCAGTAGGACCGAATCAAGTGATACATTTTTCTTACGCACAATTCCCGTATCCACTGGAGTGCTCCGTTGGAATATAAGCCTGAGACAGATAGATAGATAAACATGCAAATAATTGAGGTAGATGGATAAAGAAGAAAGGACTAATCTAGAAAGAGTGTTTGTGTGCGTGTGAAAGTCAGTGAGTGAGAGAGAGAGGAATACTTTGTGTCAATGGGGTAGAAATGTGGAATAGAAAATGGAAACGGGGAGAGAGCAGAGAATCGAGAAGAAATATCAACAATGAAAAAAACGCCAATTGTGCGCTTAGAGAAGCAGTAAATTGAGAACATTTGGAGGCACGACTGAATACAGGAGAGGGAAGAAGATGTTAAACATAAAGGGAGACAATCGGAAAATTTTCAAAAGCTTCTTGCAAAAGCCATTCTGAAGGAGATGGCAAGGGAATAAAATACGAAACAAGGTATAAAGAAGGAAACAAAGAAGTAAAAAAGAAAGAAGAGAAGGAAGAAAGAATGAAAAAGAGTGAAACAATGAAATGAAAAAGGAAATACATGAATAAATAAATAAATAAATAAATAAAGTAAGATTGTGAGAAAGACTGAAGGGAGGATACTCTCTTCGTGTGTTCCTCAAGTCTTTTCTTTCCGTCCTTCTTTCTTTCATTCTTTCTTCTTTCTTTTTCCTTCTTTACAAATTCATTCTTCAAGACTTGTTTGTACTTTATTGGTACATTTATTCGTTTTTTTCCTTTCTTATTTTGTTTCTTTCCTTTTTTCTTTCATTACACCTGACCCAAATCTTCCCTTCTTTAAATTGCTTTTGGTAATAAAAAAAATGCTTATTAAGCATTGAGGAAACAAAAAGTGAAAAAATTAAGGAAAAAAACAATGAAAAAAACAAAACAAACAGTAATAATAGAAAACTGCCATCTTTTTTAAATGTCTACCACGAAAAAATAAATATCAACGAAAGAAAATGGAAGACATAGTTTGAAACGTCAACAATAAACACATCAAACGAGACAAGAACGTGTCAAAATGCAAAAAAAATAGAAAGCATATTTCAGATTTAAATGGAGGAAATATGTAACTCACGGGCTAACCCCCACCTAAGAAGAAAGACATTCCTCGACGTATACAGATAAGCATACTAAATTCTCAAGAGACACATGTATAGAGCAACACAGACACAGACACAGACACACACACACACACACACACACACACACACATATATATATATACACACAGAGATACACAGATGCACACACACACACATATATATATGTATATATATACATGTGCATTTATATATTGATATTTTTTTGTATATATGTATATATATATATATATACATAAATAATAGATTTGCTTTTATATGTATATATATATGAATTATTATTATGTATATGAATACACATACATGTGTGTATAAATATAAATATATGTATATATGCATATATATGTATATATATATATATATATATATATATATATATATATATATGTATAAATAATTATCGATTTATAACTACACATGTAAACCCATGTATATGTGTGCATTATGCTCTATGGGTGCATCTCTTGAGAATTATGTATGATTATATATACACACACACACATATATATATATATATATATATATATATATATATATATATATATATATATGAATATATGAAGAGTGTGGTTTGAAATAGCAATAAGTGTCATTTAAAAAATAAATGTGTTCAGCTAAAAAAATCAAAATCAATATCATTGATTTGAATTTCTCCTCTTTTGGAACCTTATGGACTGCAATATAAATAAAAAAAGTTGTAATAAGATTAGGCATTTCAAATCCAGAATCAAACATCTTTTATAACGCTTATTACATTGCAAAACATCACTTTTAACGATTGCCCCAACGAAAAGAGATAACCACTGACTTATATAAATAAACAAATACGTATACTCGAATGATATATGCCTAAAACATAGCATATATATATATATATATATATATATATATATATATATATATATATATATATATGAGTGCGTGTGTGTGTCTGTGTGTGTTCTTTGTTACGTATAAGCATGTATTATTGTTATATATATATATATATATATATATATATATATATATATATATATATATGTAAATTGAGGTTGCTTAGGTATTCGCTGCAAGCTGTGAAGTGTTTTGGTTAGTTGGTATCACCTTGTCTTACATCTTTTTCGAGCTAAAAGGGTCCAGGTCTTAATGTAGCTTGATGAGCTGTTCTGACGGTAGATATGTTGCCATGTTCTAACTTGTACGGTATCTACGCTTTGTTAAATGATATTGTCAGTAATCTCAGGGATTTTCACTGATTCGAAGGCCTTCTTGAAGTCAACAAAGGCTACAACAATTGACATTCTATATTCTGCTGCTTTCTCCTTCAGTTGATTTACCGAATGGAAATGGTCATTAGTTGAGTAATTTCTGCTGAAGCAGATCCCGTGGTGGTTTTTCATCTAGTGCTTCGGTGATTAGGTTGGAAACCATTTTGGTAATGTGTTTTAGATGCAGCTGAGTAGGCTTATTGGCCTGTAGTTGTTGAGAATTCTCGAGTTCCCTTTTTTTCATTCAACAGCATTATGCTAACGATGTTCCAATTTTCAGGGACTTGGCTTTGCTTGAGGCATATGTTGAATAGGACGGCTAGCTTCTTAATGATAACTTCACCAGCTTTTCCGAATAGATCGATAGTGATGTTACCGAGTCAAAGGGCCTTTCTTTTTTTGGGGGGGGGGAGGAGGTTGTTTGATGGCTTGCTTCGCTTCCCTTCCTGTGGGATTTCCGAAGTGGTTGCTCGTGATTTGTATATTTTGCTTTTTTTTCTTTGTTTCGTGTCTGGAAGAATAGAGTTTTTTTTGTCGACATGCTCCGAACTGATCTTGAAAATTAAATCAAAAACATCAAATGCGATATTAATGGCATTAGCGAAATGAGAAGACCCGAGAGACAACTAATCGAGCTACAAAACAAAACAAAAAACAAAAAAAACTAGCCCCTCCCATACAGCTGCAGAGAAGAGAAAGGAAAACAAAGTGGAGTATAGTTTCTTACTTTTGAACAACTCAGACAATGTTGCACGATTCAAAGCTATTTTGGGTCACGTAGCTAGTTTCACCGTACAACTCTGAAAGACGTCGACACTGAACATCATTCAATTATGCGCTTCCTTTATCAAAGTCAACCAAGGGGGAAGTAGATGACTTCAACGAAGACTTGAACTCCATTATGGGAAACTTCTATGCTCAGGTTGGACAAGGAAATGGAAATTACGTCGGCAAGTTTGGCTTTAAGATACAGAGCGAAAGAGGTAAACATCTTATAACGTTTGACATATATATATATATATATATATATATATATATATATATATATATATATATATATATATATATATATATATATATATATATATATGTATGTACTAAATTGGCCGAATATTGAAGTTGGAATTGAAAAACAAGGATTGATCAATAATTGATCAATTGATCTTAAAATACTTGAATCATGTGAATACAATGCAATGATAGATCACACTCCAAAGACTCACTTAAAAACCGAAGAAACCTATGTTGATGATAGATTTCGTTGAATGTCTCTAACAATTGATTATAATTACACTGTTTATTAATGGTATCATAAGCAGATAAGACATCATAAAATGTAAAAAAATTCTACTAAAAAATAAATATGGTAGGAATAAATTCTACTTATGACATCACTGGGTATTTCCCACCGGAAAACATTTATAATAGATTAGAAAAAAGAACCATTAGACTCTCATGAATCTAGATGTTAAACCCATAAGAATTGGCCCCGAACGATCCAAAACCCTTTTTCCATAGAAAGAAAGATATTAGAAGAGCTCTGGTAACAATTTTCAAGTCTTTTATCAAAATGGTATGACCGTGAGCGTTCGAACACACAAACACACAGGCACACGCACATCTGAAAGAAGGATAGACCTTTTTATCAGTTATGATGGCTACGGTGGTTTCAGCAACAGGATAAGGAAGTTTCTAAACCAACAATTATGATTTGCAAAATTATTCCTATAATCATGATCTGTTTATATACTCTCAGTTCAATTTGGGCACCCAAAAGTTGCTCAGATTGATCGATCTTGAGTCCTGGATATTCAGGAGACCGATTTTGAATAATGTGAATTCAATAAGTTGCAGAATTAATGAAGTAATTAGGCAGTTAATGAGAGTGCGTATAAACAAGTACAGTAATTATCTCCCTTGAATTATCCATTAGATATTTTGATTTATTGCAAACCGGCTCCAAACTCTGACCAATACAATCAGTATTCACTTCATACTAATGCTCCACGGGAAAGGCATGAATCTATCTCCCCCCCCATCTACAGGCACAGTAGCGGGTGTAAGTAAGTGACACTGCTCTGATTTGTCGCCTCTAGGTCAATCGTCACGGGTCAGGCGAAACCTTTAACTCCACAGTCTAGCTTGGACAGAAAAATCGATATGTGAAGCCCTGGCAGTGACGGGTGAAACCGTAGCCAGCGAAAGGGCACTACTTTACTTTATTTTTGTCCTTTTCTCATTCCCACCCCATTTTTAGGATCAGTTAATCTGTTCTATTCATTTTTTTATTATTGCTGTCAGGGGAAGTAACTGTTTTTTTTTCTATTTTGCTATTTTTTTATCCCAATATAAATCATCTCGCTCTTTTGATCAAGCAGGATGAAATGACATGTCCAGACATGGACAGCTTGGTGAGGTTAGCGTGAGGGTAATATTTGTATTTATGATTTATTATCATTTGAATGATTCTCAATTTGAGAGGATGTAAGTGTTACAGTTCACTTTTCAACATCTCTGTAGAATGACTGAATTATGACCAATAAAATGATTAGAGTGTCCGCCTGAGGTGCAACATCGTAGGGTAATGGTAAACGAGCTAGTCTAGCAAACCGTTATTAATATGTAGTTAGCCCGAAACAAGATGCCCGAAACTTTTGGCCTTGTGTCAGACTAAGCCAACCTTAGTTTATACCTTGGAAGCTTCGGTATGGAGCAGTGATTTTTATTTAGTTACATGATCGTTTATACAGATCGTACTACTCATCAGTATTTGAACAAACACAAAATATGTTTTTATTGCCTAAGATTGCAGGGGTATTATTGATTTTGAGCAAAAGGGTCCAAAATTACCTTACCAGTTTGGCAGCCCATATCACCATAGGGGCCTTTTCGATCTATTTGATCGATACTGAACCAGATTTGGGAAAGAAAAAGAGAATTGCATTTTTTTTGCATTTGATATTTCAATCCTATCGAAAAAAAATTTCCCAGGAATGTTGCAGTCAAAACCATAAAACGTAAGTGCATACCCTGTTTTGTAATACGATTTGGTCCTTCTTACGTAATGTCCCAGTTTTGAACTCTCAAAATCAATTGATTTTTTGTCTTCAAGCAAAATGTCTGTTCAAATACCTATGACAAGTAGTGTATACACAGGAAGAAATTAGTAATATAAATATACATATATATGTATATACATATATATATATATATATATATATATATATATATATATGAAGAGAGAGAGGGGGACAGAGAGAGAGAGAGAGAGGGGGTGAGAGAGAGAAAAAGAGAGAGAGAGAGGATGGAGAGGGAGAGAGACCAGTGGGGACTTGTAATATGAGAAGTGGTCGGAGTCAGTTTGGCCACAGATCTCCTCCTTTATTGACTGGAATAAGTAAATGGCGTCATTGGCTCTTCACTTGAATTTGGCTGCTATTGACCAGTAACCGTTGTTCTGTGCCAATTGTCCAGTGCCAAACCATTGCTTATTCTATCGACCACCTAAGACTCAAAAAGTTGAATCACTACTAACATTTTAGCAGATGGCAATTCAATGATTCCAACCTAGCTTTACTGTCTACAAAACAACTCATCCCGTAAAATTCATGTAAGGTTCAAAATGGGAGCTAACCGTAGCTGAATGTTATACAGATTCGTTTTGTACACCAATACATGAAGGTAGAAAGTTTGATCTTCATTGGGTGCCCTGCTACTATGGCCTTGTGTCAGACTAAACCAAACTTCGTTAATAATTCAAAGCTTCGATGGGCGCTGTAGTAAAGTGAAAATTAACGAGATAACATCGCAGACCGTTGCAAGTGTTGTAAATTTGACCCTTACTTCGTGTGAAGCACTTGTCTTCAATGTGCAGCGAAACTACCTTACTAACAACTTCTCTTCAGCAACGGGTTGCTCTTAACTGAATACAACAAAAGCCCACAAGTGAGAGATACTGGACAAAGCTGATATAGATTTCAAATGCCAAATAGTCCCGGTTAGTCATTCAAGAGATTTAGTCATTCAATAGATTTAGTCACGTGACCAACGTCTTCTTTCGTAGCATGCTGCGTTGGAGACGAGCCAGAAAAAAAGATAGAAAAAAAGGGGTGAATAATGAATCAGTTACTTCTCTCGAATTTTGTGGGTCAGTGACCACTGAAAAAGCCGAATTAGAAAAAACACCAGCATGAATGCTGTCGGACATAAACTAAGGAATTGTTTTAGCATAAACTTGAATCCCCGTCTAAAACCTACCCAGAGGGAACTTAAAAAAAAGGATTGTTTTTTTCTAAACATAAAACATAAGGACCGAATGTTTAAATGATATATATATATATATATATATATATATATATATATATATATATATACCTATCTAGCACGCTCACTAAATTGTCATGCAAAATCTTAGGCGCCTGTCTTTAATACAAAAATAAATTCATATAAATGTCTTTCCTCAATTATATTTGCTGTTTGAAAATGATTGAATGTTCCTATGTTAGAATCTGCTCTTGGTGGCTTCTGTGCAGATCTTGGAAAAATTTCTATGCACTCTGGAGACTGCAAACATTATTATGTTCCTTCCCAGACCTTTACAGATGTAAACACTAAAATAATCTTCGAAAAACTTTTCCGAAATCTTTTTGTATCACTTCAGCAGCTTATTTACCAATATATGACGATGCAAGTCAAGTACTTTTCTTCAATGTTTGCCCGTTTTAGATTATTTTGTTATTATGGTGCAATTTGTAAATTTTCTTTTGTTTGGATCATCAGTTATTTACCATATAACCCTTTCTGGGATTAAAAAAAAACAAAACAGTTATATCAACATATCAACCCAGCAGTGTTGATCAAACGCAACTTCCTTTCAGCTATGATTTTAATATGTAGCTTATGTCGAGTAATTTAGTTTATTTTATATGGGGTATAATCATTATGTATTGCATAAAGATTTGATTTTATACTATACATCATTTACTTTCTTTGAAACAGGGTTTACTTGCTTAGGTTCCCCCAAAATGTATTTAACGATGAGAGATCAGTAAGTATAACAACAGACGTAGCTCGCTGATCGTGTCACTTCTATTGAGTGCTCGCCCATGGGAATATTAGTTCCGTTGTGGCAGTTTCAACTTCAAACTGCATGCAAACCAACTTATGATATCATCTTTAAGAATACCAATTATACAGAAAAACTTCTTCAACTTCATTCTCTACCAATATATACATACATATATATATATATAGAGAGAGAGAGAGAGAGAGAGAAAGAGAGAGAGAGAGAGAGAGAGAAAGAGATACACATTGCGTTTTATACATGGTTGAAGTTAAAAAGCTTTCTAGACTATATATATATATATATATATATATATATATATATATATATATATATATAGATAGATAGATAGATAGATAGATACTGAGATACAGATGATCAGAGGAACAGTGAGAAAGAGGTAGACGGACGGAACAATTGTGTGCTTTGGTGGATAATGCAAGTAAATGATTCGAATTCGTAAATACGAAACGAAACTGAATTCCTGCGAGAGATTATGTTAAAGTGATTCTTCCAATTCCGCAGTTTTTACGACAGACTTCACCATAATAACAAGGTTTTATGTCTGGTAATATGGACAAGAGGTAAGAAACCCATTACTTATATGCAAACATATTGAAATAATCACATTAGCAAACAATACACTCAAATATTCTTGGTATCTACCTTAGGTAGGTGGACAGTACGATATTGGAGGGATATCGACCCTTACTGGGTACTCAGGCATTTGGGCCAGATTAAATCAAACTTAGTGTATACTATTGGTACCAGCTGTACTAAAATGGAAAGTCAACTAGTCCCACAAACCTGGTGTAGAGAGTTAAACCTTCACGGGGGGCAACATACGTTCACTCTGAATACATAAAGTAGTCAAGACATTCCAAAAAGTTCATTTTAACATATTTATGCGCCTTAAAACTGAGAGAAATTTGGCTAAAGATTAAAAAATACAACAGTAAGAGAAAAAGAAACATTGAAAAAAGATTTAACAATGAAACGTCATGTACAAAACCAGTAATCATAGGATCATGTTCTGTCAAATGTGTGTTAAAACAAACGTTCTTGCAATGTATTGGATGCTTTTTGCACACACAAAGTCCGTTCGGAAAGTATCAAGCCATTTTGGACATCTCGAGAACCATTTCCGTGGCATTGATGTACCCTTTTAACCAATCAAAGGAGTCTTTATTGTGCATGCATGAACGGAAACTCTCCTGTGGGGTACTCAGTGAGATGTTTAAGTTGTTTATTGTGTGATCATGACTTTTACAATGACAGGACGTCCACATTACCTTTGGCAAAATATCACCTAAGCCTATAAGCTCTCAACCAGTCCAGACTAGTTTCTCTGTGACTTCTGGCTTTTCCAAAAGAGATTTCAGATTACAGAGAAAGTGACGAGACAGCCAATGGCAGTACCGAAAAAGGACTTTGAAGACTATTTTGAAAAGTAGAAGGAACACTGGAATAGATGTGTGAGCAGTTCCATGGGGACTAAGTTGCTATCACCCTTGGTAGTCTATTTTCCCTATCAAATGGCTTGATAATCTCCAGACAGACCTCTTATATCTATCCCCAAAAACAAATATGTAATGTTAGATAGCATCCATGTACAATGCATTATGATTATACCTTATATAGAACAAGCAAATTACATGAAGCATGACACAACCTTAAGAATAAATGATTAAATGGATATGAGCTAAATATTTTCCACTGGAATAGAGCATTCTGGTGGATGGGAAATTTCTGCGTAAATAAATATGTTGCTTAAATTCAGCCTTACTGACCGCCTATTTCCGTAGCCCAGAGGTAGGATACCGGCCTCCAGTTTTGAAGCGAAGGTTTCAATCCTGCCACGCAGTACTGGATAGGATAATGGAAAGTCAATAGACACACTGAAATGATGTAATACATCAAAACGGCTGTTTGTGGATGACACTGTATATATATATATATAGCTTAGGGGAAGTGGTATTTGATTCAACTGTTTTGTTTTTGAATCCATAAAACGGTTACATGGTAAACAACTGATGATCTCAAAAGGAAAATATTCACACAGAGTACTATACAATCAAATTCTGTGTAAAATATGAAAACCATTGAAGAAAATTACATTGACAGATACTGGGGAATAATTGAGTGACATGACAATTTTTTTTGGAGAAAAATGTATGTATTCAATTTGGAAAGCTTGAAAGCGTTCTAGTATATCTATCTATCCATCTATCTATCTATCTATCTATCTATCTATCTATCTATCTATATATATATATATATATATATATATATATATATATATATATATATATATATATAGTTTGTAATGTTTTCAGTAATTTTTAAGATTATAGAGCCGATGTTGACGAATGTGCGAAGCATAAAATGTTGACATCCACAGGGATATTTTTTCTTATAAATTTAATTGAGGTATATCGCTTGTGGTAGAAGTTACATGTATCCATATTGTAGAAATTATTATTATCAGTTGTGAATGAAGTAAAATAATACCGATCGATCCATACCATAAAAAAATTGACGACAATATTCAAATGATCTTTCAATTGCACTGTACTCTGGAAATATGAAAAGAATATGTTGCTTTGAATTCTCTATTTTATGTTAAACGAGACAAATGAACCCAGACATTTCATGCATTTGCAAAAATAAATGAATCGGGAAGTCTACTATAAAATAAACACATTGTAGTTGTCTCCCTTGGAAAATACAACGGACAAACATATTGACGAGGCGTATTGCATAAGTAGATGATATTAAGAAAATGGATTTATAATCCAACAGAAATGATTAGAGATGCATATATATATATATATATATATATATATATATATATATATATATATATATATATATATATATATATATCATAAAGGCATTATATTATTTTGAAACTATATTTGAAATGATCTCTGGTAATTACTCGGTGAATGTATCATTTGGCTTAGACAACGTACAGAGAATAAACAATTAAAGGAATTGAGCTGCTGCAGGAATCAAAGCTGCGACTGATAGGTAGCTGCTCTAACGTAGCGTTGCTCTTAACCATTGGGCTAAATAGCCCACCCGTGAATTTGGATATTTGGCTATTATCTGAACCTTCGCCTCACTGGTGGGCTATTTAGCTTAATGGTTCAATCCTCGCAGCAGCCCATTTTGTCTAATTGTTTATTCTATTTTTCAAAGTGGTAAAATGCATTTGAAATAAGTAGATTAGTCGAAGTTGTATTTCCAGTTCGGTATAGGGGCACAGAAAAAAACCAATTATTTCGCTCAGGTTCAACATTCAATACGGATGCATTCATCTATAATAAATTTATAATGGAAAAAAAAGACACAAGGGAAATAAAAAATCAATTACTTCCAAGTGTTTTTTTTATTCCAGGAGCGTGGAAATTGGCAGACATTGAAAGGCTGTGTATCGTTGGTCAGTTTGAAGGAAAACAGTTCGACAATTTAGAGAGATATTCAAAGACCCTCATGAATTTTAATAGGAATCGAGTTAAACTGTCTGAGACAAATTGGATCTTAAAAGAGGAACAATCTTCCGGAAATATTTCGCAGTACGCCTGGCTGCCGTAGGGTCAGACTCAATACCTGATTTTATTGAATACAAAACTTCAGGCGTGGCAGGTCTTCTCTGGTTGCATTCCAACATTTTAACATTGGAAATACAATCAGTGAAGGGTTGCTTTTGCTAAATAAGGTGAGCGTTGTTGTTCTTATTCGTGCCGTTGATGTGGAAGAACAATGTCAACTCCAGCTTGTACTGGAGTGAGAATTATGTTGGGTTTTCAATGCAGATTGATAAAATTTCACACAATGGACGAAAACAGATCTGATAGATTTGATGACAGAAAGAGTGAACATTGAGAACCTGCTGATTTTTCAAAAATTTTATTCTTTATCGTGGTGTTATCAAATGTTTTATCATAGCCCTGTTTCAGGAGTAATAAAAACAGGGCAGGTTTATTGTTATGGCACTCTCAGTCATAATCACGTTTTGTTATATGAATATAAATACCCCATTTATGTCTCTGTTTATTAGGTGCAAATATATGAATATGTGTGAATTCTAAAAATCGTTATTAGTAGAAGCTGTAGTAGCAGTAGCAGCAGACAAAACATATACTCTGTGTACGTTTCTATGTCTTATGTAAGGTTATTTATTTTCATTTTAACCGAAGTTTATATATATATATATATATATATATATATATATATATATATAATGCATTTATTTTGATTTCAGTCGGATCAAACATCCATTTCCGAATAACATAAATGTCTGCGTTAAGAAACAAATAGATCAAACGTAGATAGTGAATGGACAAAATGAGAATTTGGTGTTGGAACAGTCATCTGGGCCTTTACAATACCCATGGCTGTTTAGCTCGATAATAAGAGGACCGGTACTTTAAAGCAGCTATCAATTGGTGTCACGTTCGATTCCTGCGGCGGACCCATTTTCTTCGATTGTTTACTCTATTTGTGCTGTCTACGCCAAATGATATATATATATATATGCATAATTACTGGAGATCATTTCAAATGGAGTTCCGATGTAATATAACACATTTATAGAGATATATGAGACAGAAAGTGAGGATTCTAACGTCGAGTGTGCTTGTTATAGGCTTTTTATAATTTTGTAATTAGCTAAACTAAGATGTAAATTTTGATGTCGAATTTGGTATGACCGATATCAGAATTAAATTCTCTTTCATTTAGACGGTTCCATTCGTTTGCTTGTCTCGCAAATGGGAAGAGATATTTTTAACATCAGTGGAGGTCATCATTCGTGATTTATACATTGGGTTTTATTGTGGATAGAAAAAAGGTCTCATTATTCCTAAAAAAAGATGGCTTAACAACCAATGAATCTCCCCGGTAGTCAATCATGCAGATAAAACGATCTCACCAAGAAACTGACCCACGAACTGAGAATCATACAATTTTCACGTGAGATAATCATAATCAACATAACATGGGTAGATTACAAAACAGCAAAGTATTTGAGAAGAAGAACAGGAGTCCGGGATATCAAAGAATCCATTAGAAAACTCAAATGGCAATGGGCTGGTCATGTTGCAATAATGGCTGACAACTGATGGACATCATGACTCACAACGTTGATCCCTAGAGATCACATGCAAGATCATGTCTGGCAAAGAACTAGATAAATTCAGAAAGTATTGGCTCCACGACACCCATGATAGAAAAGACTGGCAAATCTTGGCGAGGGTCAATGTCCAATGACGGACGGTAAAAGGCTGCTGCTGCTGATCTTTCTTCCTGCAGAAATTTGAGCAATAATCGCCAGTATCCACTCAATGTACGTTGTTCCAGATTCTATATTGACTTCCATCACGTTTTCCACTTTATTCCATGGTCTCTAGAGTTAAATATATTACGCAAACTACTGGACTGGGAAAATAAAGGAATCAGGAAAGACGGCGAATATCTGTGCAACCGACATCATCCTTTTCGCAGAGAACCTACATGACTTCCAACTCATGCTAGATGAACTAAATGAAGAGAGTAAAAGAGTTGAGCTACACATGAACTTCAGTGAAACAAAAATCATGTGAAACGATCAAAACAAAGATAAAAAACATAACTATTAAAATCAAAGATGCAAAGCTGGAGAAAGAAGACCACTATATCTGCCCAGGATAGCGAATCTCCATGAAACCCTCGAAAGAGTAAGAAATCAAGCGAAGAATCACCTTAGGATGGCAAGCCTTTGGCAGAGCAAGCTTAACCTTCCTAAAAAGAAGAGCATACAACCAATGCATTCTCCCCATAGTCACTTATGGAGCTGAAACATGGGACCTAACCAAGAGACAAACCTGCAAGTCAAGAAGCATGCAACGTTGGCATGAGAGAATCGCCTCATATGGAGAGATCACAAGACAGTACAGTATATCAGGAAGGAAACAAGTGTCAGAGACATCATAGATTCCATTACAAAACTCAAATGGCAATGGGCTGGTCATGTTGCGAGAATGAAAGACAACCGATGGACATCACGACTCACAACAATGATCCCCAGAGATCACATGTGAACTGGACAAATTTAGAAAATAGTGGCTCTGCGACGCCCATGATAGGGAATTATGGCGAATCCCGGGGAAGGTCTAAGCCTAACGACGGACGTTAAAAGACTGATAATGATGATGATGATGAAACTGGATTAGGTACTTTTACCTTCCTAAACATTTTTCTGTTACTTGGCAACCACTTCAATTGCCACCTATATTCGAATAAAACCGCTCACCTTTCCTTGCAGGATAAAGTTGATGATAATTATTGTTAATAGAAATATGTTGGTTCACGATTCATGATGATAGTACAGAACGTGCCGGTCACAGTGATTTGATGATTGGACAGCAGAGTCGGAGAAAGACCTTTAGAAGCTCTAGGCACAGGAAAGAAAGTGGCTCCACATATATGCAATTCAATATAAAAAAAAAAACACTTCTAAAACTTGAAACAAAGTTTTAGCTTTCAAAGCTGAACAACTTTATATACATTAAACACCTCGGCACCATTACTACATTGCATGAAAATGTAACTTTAGATTGATGAGTCAAAGGGGGCTCTAAATCGAATGGAAGGACAGCCATTCAGTATTTTAGTATAACCATGTGGGAAAGGTGTTTCAATCATGGCACAAAAATTCGTGGAAAGCTATTTGCATCGTAGCACACGTGCAAGTTCGGGGAAAAGCTTTTATGAATTTAACATTTTGTTGAAGTCATATGAACAGCTTCCAAAAGACGAGAGAAATGGAAACAGCATGCAAAAACAATAGCCGGACAAAGATTCGACAACGGAAATGACGGGTTCAAATAGACAGAGGTAGAATTGTAGAATGAGGATTTCCGCTACAAACTTCAGGGATTAACTAACATCTTGTGTATAAAACTCTCCCTTTGCCCATAATAGGTCGTTCAGTCATTAATCGCACGTGGACTCTAACTTGCTAGTGATTTCATCAAGTTCCTCAACGGGTGATACTGCACCCACTCCCTGGCCAGCCAGAAGCTTTTAGGGGGAGATGTGACTGCTCCAGTGTATTTCCCCCTAAGTTCTCCGCTGTTGCTCTGGGTGTATTTGGTTGGAGAATCAAGCAATCAGAAGAGAGAGTGAGGAGGGGAAAGAGAGCTATTTTAAACTGTTTGCTGATTGGCTAGGGGAGTCAAAAACTCTTTGTAAAAGAGGCTGCGATTGGCTGATCAAACCACAACGAATTCCCGCTAAAACTTATGCTTCGTTTGTTTTTTATGTTTTGCTACAATATACTGCGCTAGAATTGGATACAAATTAAAATTTTCTGACATCATCAATGCCGGTAAATTACCGATGAAAATTTTCAATACCAGTTTTTACCAGTTTTTGGTTCTCTCTTCTTAAGTGGTCAGTATTGACAGGAACTTCTGTGGACGCTGATTACCCTAACACGTTTGCTTTTTTAGAAGTTTTTTTTATATCATTCACTGTTATCCTTTCCATACACGCTCTTACACAAACCTCACCAGCTCGAATGAACAGAGGCATGGCATATGATCAGGGATATTGTCAGGATTCCCATGACGGAGGCGGGGGGGGGGGGGTGGCTAATAATTCAGTCCCCATCTAGCCGGAAAAAATTGTCAAACCTTATCTGAGGACGACCAGCAGATATTTATGTGGGGGGCTCTTTTGATTTCGAGGTGTTGCCGGGTCGGGTTGGGTCCGGAAATCACTTAGGAGGACATATGGTAGAGTAGAGAGAGGGGGCAAATATTGATTTGGAGGCTGGGACCAAAGGATTATGAAAGCAAAAGAGAACCAGATCAAAGAGTGACAGAAACCAGTAGCGCCCCCACCCACCACACATAGCAGAAGAAAATAACTGGACGGATGAGCGTCACTGTCACCTGTCCGTTGCTCGACGTTGAACGTTTGGAATAGAAGAAAAAACAAAAGTATAAAACAAAAGAACGTTAAGAATCTCTCCCTTTCTCCTCACTTTTTAAAGTCTACATAACAGTCCATTTAGGCCACACATAATAAAATGTCTGACACATTTTTTAAAGAAAAACAAATCTTTATTTTGAAACAGACGGGTAGTTGCCATTTCATGGTTTTATTCTGGGCTTTGGTTTGGTTGAGGAGGTAATGAACGCTCTGCAATATTTTTTTTTGAAATATAAAATCTCATACTTGATATTTAAGAAAAATCGAAATCTTTCTAAAAATTCTTTTTTCAAGTGGATCTCCTTGTTGAGACATTTCTAGCTTGAGGCTCAAGAGTCAAAAAGGAAAAGGCAGAAAAATTGGTACTGGTGCCTCGGTAACGGTATTGCTCATCAATTTTCAAAATCGGTATTTACCAGAATTTAAATACCGGTTTTGCAAACCCTAATACCAATAATATAGGGCAAGGATTGAAACCGTAGAGACTACAGCACTACTGGGAACTGCACGGATACTGAGGAAGGTGCTAGAGATATAAGTACTGCAACGAATTTTAGCCCTGACATGATAGGTGAAAGAGAGAGGAGACGTTAGCTGAAGACCTGAGGAGACTTATTGTCACTCAGCCCTCAGCGATAACCACTGGGCAACCGGTGTGAAACTGTAAATCGCAGAATTACTGCAACCTATGCGTACTAGGAGAGGAGGGCTGGAGACTTGAGGAGACTTACTGTCACTCAAACTCCAGCGGTTACCACCAGGCAACTGGAGTGAGATTCCAAATCATCATCATCATCATCATCATCATCATCATCATCATCATCATCACGTCTTTAACGTCCGTAGTTGGAGATAGACCTTCCCCAGGATTCGCCACAATTCTCTATCATGGGCAACGCGGAGCCAGTATTTCCTGATTTTGTCAGGTTCATCTCTACATCTTATATTCTGTCCGCATCGGTTTCGCGTGTGATCTCTGGGAATCCATGTTGTGAGTCGTGATATCCATCAGTTGTCTTTCTTTCTTGCAACATGGCCTGCCCATTGCCATTTGACTTTTTAAATATTTTTTGTGATGTCACGAACATCTGTTTTCTTCCTGATATACTGTGCTGTCTTGTAATCTCTCCATGTTAGGTTTAGCATCCTCTTTATTTACTCTCCCACCAAAGTCGGGGCTTTACGTAGGGAAAATAGGATCAATCCATCAAAAATAGCTCCAGCCGACGCGACTTTAGTTGCTAAGCAACTGCAATCACAAAAGTGTCAGGACAATCCCAACCTGTTCCTATCAGTGCAATGGAACAGTGCTGCCCTGGGGCACCGTATCCCTTGCAGCTGGACCGAGTAATGATGGGAGAGCCCAAGGACGAATTCAAAGGCTCCCAATGCGCGTAGCAATGCACAGCCTCCGTATAACCTCATTGGCTGATGCATTGCACCGGTCCACTCGGTCTTTGATGTCAACCACCACACAATATCTGGCCCATTCGACAGGCAAGTGTCAGTACCGGCGCCTCAGGCTCTGCCGGGGAACAGATACAACACACTAATCCTTGCCGAAAAGGCTAGAAAAATTGGGTGGGGGTCATGCTTCTCTCATACGTGCGCTGCATGCTTCTCAGTTTGCAGGTCTGTCTTTTGGTTAGGTTCCATGTTTCAGCTCAATAAGTGACTATTGGGAGAATGCAACGGGTGTATACTCTTCTTTTTAGGATTATGGGGATCGTCTACTTCTTGAAAGTGTCGATCATTACAAATGACGAATCCACATTATAAATAGCAAACAGAACTAACTTTAAGACAGAGCATAAGCTCTCATTTTTATTTCTTGGAGAAATACAAATTCAAAAATGCATAATTTGCACCCTGATCGATGGTAATTCGGTTGCTTGGAAAAAGTGTGCAGCACCCCCTCTACTTGATACCTTAAGTACGTGCTTAATTAGCATAATGATTAAAATGGCTGGTTGACAGGTTATTCTGGTTCAAGTGATCATCCAAGTTAATTCACAACTTGTGTTGACGTCATTCGATTGCAGCTTACCTGATCATCAACTGTCAGATCTGGACGCTTCAAGTATCATTATGCAAACAAAAGAGTTGTCGAGAAATGATTATTTCTGACAGTAATACTTTTGATTATAGAAACATGGTGAAGTTAAGTAAATATACCTAACCTGTTGTTAAGAATTAGGTTCCGAAAGTGATGGTAAGTCTAAAAAACAAATTTGCTGAGAAATTCATGAAGATTTGCTGGTACCCGAAACGATTGGGTGCAAGAACACTATCTGATGAAATTCTGGAATGTAGTTGAAAAGTATACTCGTAAAAACTATCTATCTATCTATCTATATATATATATATATATATATATATATATATATTATGAATGATGATAATACAGTGGAATACAGTTGGTAAAATCGCATTAGGGACCAACTATTTTGGGTTCAATAAAGTGGTCCTTCTGTTTAACCGAATAACTTGATGATTTTTTTTAAAAAAGAACATCTTGAATTTCTTGAATTCAAGGAAATAACTTCTATGAAAAAAACACACCAACATGAGTCTGTTTTACACCTACGATTTCTTTTGATGATTTTATAAACAACTTGAGTGTCGAAAGTGCCGAAAGAGGGAGAGAGAAAGAGATCGCTGAGCTGACTTTTCCTATGTTATGTTTTAACAGCCTGTCGCAGTACATGACACCCTCAACTGAAAAAAAAAAACCTTGATAAACCTGATTTAACGAAGGGTTATCTTTTTATTCCTTTTCTTTTCTCTAAATTATTATATATCTTCTTCTACCAATAACATAAACTGAAAAGTGATCTACTTCTTCTCTTCCTGTTTCCATTCTGCTTTTTTTCCGTTCGTCATACAACAAAATGCAATGTTCTTTCTTCTCATATTCTCCGCCTCTTTCCATCTTGTTCCTCAACTTCTCTATCCTTTCCTTCCTATTCTTTTTCAATTTCTTTCTTCTCAGAGCCTTAATAGCTTTTCAATTAAGTGGCCCACTATCCCTAAGAGACTGCAAGCGGTCCAAATTGCCATCTCCTATCTTTTCTCTTGGTCTGCGAGTCCTGTGTTGGGCGCCAACTATTGTCAGATAATCTACTCAAGATGTCTCCATCAAGCGTGCAGAAGGGATTACACCGACTCATGCACATACATAGACATGAGTACATACTTACGTGTACTCATGCATACATACACAATCGATTCCTTTTGTTTCTGCCTCTTATGAAAATACACACACACACACACACACACATGCATATATACATACATACATACATACATACATACATACATATATATATATATATATATACATATATATATATATATATATATATATATATATATGTATTTTTTATTTTAAGGAAATCTAATTAAAGAATTTAATTTTGCCGCCCCTTCCAAATTCACATTGCTTTGATGAGCGATGGTCCTATCAAGCAGAATCCACTATATATATATATATATATATATATATATATATATATATATATATATATATATATATATATATATATATATATATATATATATATATATATATATATGGTTCAACTCAAAAGTATCTAAATAAGATACATAGACTCGCCATCACAGTCAGTAATTGAATAATTTTAAGTCATGGAAAACATCTATCGAAGAAGAAATTTCGTCAGAATAAATTTTATTAATGAGATCATATTTCCCACTGGAAAACATCTAAAATATAGCAAAAAAACACACTTAGAAATGAATATTCTCCAGAATCAATTTATTCCAACTGGGAAATATCTAAAATAGCGTAAAAAAACATCTAGAAATATCTGGATTCTACAGAATCTAGATTAATAAACCCACCAAACAGAGGCCTTCAAAATGGTAAAAAAGCGTTTTTTGTTTTTTTACGAAAAAAATTATATATATATATATATATATATATATATATATATATATATATATAAAGTATAGATCCCTTCGCCATCTTTGATGGCTATGGTGGTTCGATGGATATATAGATATATATATATAGATAGATCTTGAACATATATTCTAAATTATATGTAACCCATTAAGTTGAAACCTAAAAACGGTTTGCAATATGATGCGAATAGTAATGAAGAAAAAAATCTTTGCTCAATACTTAACTAATATAAACGAGTTAGAAATGACAGAATTACGAAAACAACAATATTTCCTTTCCTCCTCCATTTTTTTTATGGGAAAGTTTAATGTTGCCGTTATAAGTCAAACTTCTAAACAGGAGGAAACTGACCGTGAAACATTTATAAGATTATGGAAATTGTTGACGGCCTTACGTTTCTGTCCCTCGCCATCTTGAGTTCAGCCTTCCAGTTTAAGTGGTCTACGCTTAAGAGGCAAACAAATGAAAATGTATTCAAGTCTTGTTTTGCCAATAAAAAAAAACGCTTTAGCCCATTTCTTATTTTATATCATTGTCGTATTTCTATGTATTTATTGTCTTTTTGTTGCATAGTTTGTTTCTGTTTTGATAAGGAGTTATCTCCCCTTGAGATATTCAATAAAATGAGAAAAGTTTGCCAAAATACTAAATGGTGGGTAATGTTCATGACCTATGCATATCGTCCAAAAGTGGCGAGTTTTTACTTGGCTGAGCCTCAGTATTTCTGTGTTTCAATAAAAAAAAAAGCTGTCTTACGTCAAAATATAAGTCTGGAATATGATAAAAAGTTGAATAATGTTTATAACATATGAACATCTCCAAAATGTTCGGTATTTACTTGGCTAAGCCTAGTACATGTCCCGAAATAATAGTAATTGAATGCTTGACGCTAAATTCTGTATCATATATACGAAGGTAAGCATACATCTGAAGCTGCTACGTCATTGGTATGTGTGAGGCATAAGGTCAGCAATTTGAAAGCGATAAGGTATGTTAAAAGTATGTGCATGCGCCTCAATGATAAAATTGCTGTGTGTGTGTGTCTGTTGTTCAGTTCCCATCCCTTTCCCATGAGAAGACGAACGGGACAAGTGATCAAGAGCAGCTGACTTCTTCCTAAAGATAGCTGGCCAATAAAGGGACGAATTAGGGATTTGTAATGACAGGGTTGATGAGAAGCCAAAGAAACTGTGTAAACTTAAGTGTATGTGTGTATATGTTATAAGTAACCTGCAGTCAGATATATGTGGAAGCATGTATGTATATTCATTAACTGAATAATTTAGAGAGACAGTGAGAAAGTGAGAGAGAAAGAGAAGAAAAGTAGGCATGTACATTATTTACATAACCTGACACATACTTATTAGCTTAATTTTGTTCTAATTTTCACCGTGCAATTAAATTAATAAAATGCAATGACAAGGGAAGAAATTATGTTGAAAAATATCATTTGATGTGTTTCATCCATAGGCTTGATGCAGGATTTAATATTCCATGATCCATGCAAACCCTACAATTATTATGATCCTTAGATTTGAAGGAGTTGTGTAACTACAGAAGTAATTTCGTTGAAATGATTCAATATTCTGCGATTCGGAAGTGCCCTGTCCTAGTCTACTGACCCTCCCAATTTGACCTTTAAGACAATTCAATACATCCTACCACTGCAACTGGTAATTACAGATGTGAATAATTATGTATAGACACATAATCATTTGTATACACACAGACACACTCACACACACACACACACACACACACACACACACACACACACACACAGAATAGAGAGATGAACAATCTAAGTGTGTTATCTCAGCAGTGTCGTTACTTTAGATGATAAAACAGAGTCGCAATCAGACTGCTTTCTCGTGGACGCGAGTTCGAGCCCCACAAGGCGCTTATTTCCTATATCTATTTACGTGATCGTCTGCTAGTTTGGCTGCTGGTTAACGCCGTTGAAGGCGAAATATGTATCCGAATGAAAAGATGTCTCTACAATTATCACATAATATATATATATATATATATATATATATATATATATATATATATATATATATATGCGTAGGTCTATGTGCGTATACGAGGATGAATCAATGTCCGCTCCCTGACACGGTTATTGATAAGTTTAATTACATTCATAATTATAAACACACGTACTATTCTACTAGAGCTACAACTAATCAAATTTACACTAGGTGCGGTTATGTGTATTTTAGAAACTATTTTTGTACTCGGAGCTAATGAATATATCCCTTATATTCAACATTACTGAACGTCCAGTTCCGTGCTGCAGAGGTAGGATACCGGCCTCTGGGTCTGAAGCGAAGGTTTCAATCCTACCTCGTGATACTGGATGGGATAATGGATAGTCTATTTCCACACTGAAGAGTTGTAATACAACGAAACAGCTGCATGTGGATGACACAATAAATGAATGTATGTATATATCATTCACTATCCATATCTGCTCTATTGTTTCTCAATCCGGACATTTATTGTGCTATGAAATGGATGAATAATCAGACGATAATTTTAAATGCATTATTTTATTTCAAACTCTATTATAACTGAACTCCAGTCATCACGCGGCGAATATGTCAGTTGGCCTAGACAGATGAATGATTAGAGAAATCTGATGCAGGATTCGAACTTGCTACTGAAAGAAACCCGACGTGACGATGTATATTTATATAATAACTTATTTATCTATCTGTCTCTCAGTCTCTGTCCGTCCGTCCGTCCGTCCGTCCGTCTGTCTGTCTGTCTGTCTGTCTGTCTGTCTGTCTGTCTGTCTCTCTCTCTCTCTCTCTCTCTCTCTATATATATATATATATATATATATAACCTCTCTTCAACGAAATAATGAAATTATCTCAACGAAAGGAGACCAATAATTTCCAGAAAGTAACATATTTGGGGATTATAAATGTCGAAACCCGAAAAGAACCAGCAACTATTTAATATAATTCCAATTATAAATACAAATGCAATTTTCTACCACAATTGCCATGAATTATCAAAAACATTTAAAATGTAGGTAATTCTCCATCTCCTTTACATGAATGATCATGAATATAGATTATGAACATAGTATCATGGTTCATTGACTCTTCTATGCAGGTCAAATCCTGCAAAAGAATCTGTTATGAAAGTAAATTTCATCGTCCCAAACTATGAAAGCTTCATCTAAAGGTCTGATAGCGATTATGGATTCAATTATTGAACCGTTCTTTGAAGGTCATGAATTTTCAAAGTTAAAATCACACTCAATTCTCATACTATAATGAATTCCAGTTGTTTGAAGAATCCCGAAATCCTTATTTATACGATATTTGGAGGATTTGTTTTATAGACAATGAGGGGAAAACGGATTTGACAAATAAGTATCTATTCACGCATGTTTCGTAGGAATGACCCCCACGTTATCAGCGAAATGGGAAATGCGTACGTGCTACACATTCCAACCTATGTATGTGGTTATAACTAACTTCCCCGTAGACATGCATGCGCACACACAGGGATTACCCTCCCACAGAAAAACAAAAAAGAAACAAAACCCTAACCATCCCTTTACACACGTGCCTATCCCCCACCCAGCATAGATAGCACGATGACAAATATATGATCTCTCATCCCAATAAAGTTTGGCTTACCATCCATAAACAACCAAGAACAGACTCCTGCTCCATCATTTCGCAACATAGATAACTCCTGTGACGCTTTCCCTTTCATTTTCTGATCTCGCTGATGATGTGGGGTCACTGCCTACGAAACGTCAGTGAATAAATACCTATTCACTGAATCTGTGTTTTCCTCACTGAATAATTTTCCCTCGTCATTATGTAGGACCTATCCATCCAATAATCATGCCTCATTATCTGATTATCATTATGATTTTATGGCACACTAACACTTATATATTGATCATAGGCAGACAACTACTTTCGTAAAAGGTTTTACAGTGTTTTGACAAATGTTCAAGATTATGGTACATCGACTGCTATTAAATGACAACCTTGTGCAAGATATATTGTAAGACAGATTCAGAACGACTAACTACTTTTGTCGGTGTGTCCCCCCCCCTCTCTCACTCTTGCTCCTGTCGTCTATTTAAACCCATTCATACCTGTCTGTCAGTCTGTTTATCTATCTACGTCAATTCTCTCTCTCTTTCTCTCCCTCCCCTGTCTCTGTATCTCTCTCTCTCTCTCTCTCTCTCTCTCTCTCTATATATATATATATATATATATATATATATATATATATACATATGTATATGTATATGAGTGTGTGTGTGTGTGTGTGTGTGTGTGTTGATGAATTCCTTTGTTTGAATGTGGTTGTCGTGTTTAGGGAAAGGGGAAAGATGAGTGGAAAGAAGACGAATGGACCCCAGACTAAGATCTGGTTTGAGGCTGGTTGAGCAAAAGAGTTTGCATAAGAAGAAGGGTGATTAATGGAGTTGTCTCACCCTCGTTTTTGTTCCCCCTTACCGACATATCAATCACATTGATATTGTTTCTTTTGTTTCGTCGTAAAGAGAACAAATTCTCAGCCGAAGACAAAACCAACCGGCTGAATAGGATACGAACGATATCTCTATATACGGGAAAGATTTATAGAAAATGGTGGGGATCCTTACAGTTATTATTATTTTGATAGTTGCGAACAACCGTAGCCATCAAATACGGTGAAGGAGTTCTATCCATCTTTATAAGTATATGTGATTTAGTCTTTATGTGTTTGTGTATTCCAAAACTCCTGGCTTTAAAGTTTTGTCTACTGGGATGAAAATTGGCATCAGTACTCCACTGGACCTTTTGTAAGAATTTCATTGCTTTTTACTTCTTGAATGAAATTTTTCTCAGCCTTTTGGGCCTTATTCTGGTGAGTTTATAATAAACATGGATTCTCAAGAATCTAGATACTTCTACATGTTGTTTTACGCTATCTTATATGTTTTCCGTTGGGAATGACGTCAAGATTCTCTAGAATCTAGATGTTTTGGAGTAGTGAACACTTTTCGATACCATGGTTCTTCAATTATTGACTGTGATGGAAAGTTGTCCTGCCAAGTGGATTTAAAAGTTTTGCCTCAAACGATCGTGCATTCTGAGTTGCTACGACATTCGATTTGAGCAACCTATTCCAAATGTGTACTTTTCTAATACAAAAGAAATATAGACCAATATTCAGTGTGTTTGTGAGCTATTTTGTATTTATATCTTCGTGTAATACGAGTATTTTGCGTTAGATATGGAAAATCTGTCAAATTATTATCGTATTTACCAGTAATCATTTCTTATGTTTCTTCAGTAAACCAGAGTAGGCAGATCTAATCTTTTAAGATTCTCTTCATACGGTATATCTTTGAACCTTAAGAGCAGCCTGGTGGCCCCTCTGAGCATATCTTCAATCAATTCTATTTGTTGTTCTCTATTGAGCTGGTATACATCAGATGTCTAAAGGGAGTAACAGTTACGATCTGAGAGAAACACCCTATCTATAATCTCATGGTATAAAAGCCTATCTCACTTTGTTTGTTTGACGTTCTCTGTCATGGTTAAGCAAACAGATAGGAAGAGAAAGAGAGAGGAAGTGAGAGAGAAGGGGAGAGTAGAGCAACTGTGTTTTGTGTTTTCGTTTCTATATCGCTATTAGTACTGTAGTAGTACTTTTAGTGATATATCACTATTAATACTGTAGCGGTACTGATAGTAATATAGTGTTGTAGTAGTACTAATGGTGATAGTAGTAGTTACTATTGCAGCTGTTGTTAATTTCTTAGAAGTAGCACGGAACAAAATTCTACAAAATATGGACATCTCAGATTTTCAGGAGTAAAGACTGATTTATTCTTATTTCAAGCAAGAAGTTTATTTTTTTAGTCGATTCTGTTTTAAAATTCATAAAGAAAACTGAAAATATGAAGAGTTGTTGAAAATCGACAGAAAATACATTTTGTTTGAGGAATGCAGTTTTCGTCTGTATTACGTTAATGGTCGTTTTAGTTTTACAGGTACTATTATGGTACTAATGTTAATAAAAGCGGGAACAGTATATTACAGATTCGTACTACGAGGAGTACCATTGTTACACGCACACACACACACTCATGCACATGTATGCAGAGAGAGAGAGAGAGAGAGAGAGAGAGAGAGAGAGAAAGAGGGGGGAGAGAGATATTCAAAATGGGGGAAATACTGATTCGTAGAAATAAAAGACATTAATTAAAATGAAACATACGGTAAGAAAAAACAACGGAGGGAGAGGTAGAATGGAGAAATAGGGAAATGGGGAGCGAGTGACAGCGAATGCAAGAGAGAGAGAGAGAGAGAGAGAGAGAGAGAGAGAGAGAGAGAGAGAAGTAAGGAAAAATAGAGAGAGAGAGAGGAGAGGAAGCTGAATAGAAAGAGAGAGAAGGAGAAGAAGCAGAACAGAATGAGAGAGAAGGAGAAGAAGCTGAACAGAGAGGAGAGAAAACAGAACAGTGAAAGAGAGAGAGAAGGAGAGGAAGCAGAACAGAGATAGAGGGGGAGAGGGAGCAGAACAGAGAAAATGAGAGGAAGCAGAACAGAAAGGGAGTAGGAGAGGAAGCAGAACAGAGAGAGAGAGAGAGAGAGAGAGACAGAGACAGAGACAGAGACAGAGACAGAGAGAGAGAAGCTGATTGAGACTTGAAAAGAGAAAAAAAGATGATTGAGTCAGATTTCCATTAATTACAGAATCCGCGCCAAAAAAACTAATCATTTCCTGCGTGTCGGCCATAATGACGATGGAAAACAAACATGGCGGAAAGAAATGACAGAAAGGGACAGGGGAAGAGAGGGGGTCAGTATTTGTTGCTTTCCATTCGGCCTTCAATTACGTAGACATAGATATACTGATATCCATACCTACATACAAATCCGGACATATTTAGCGTATAGTACATTATAAATCAGCAATCATTCGCACATACCCTCATATATATACATGTATATTTATAGATCTATAATTTTAAATTGCATTATATCATTTTGAAACTCTATTTGAGATGATCTCCCTCTATTACACGGTGAATGTATCATTTGCCCTGAACAGCGTAAATAGAATAAACAATTAAGTGGACCGGGCCAAATGATATAATCACCGTGTAATAATGTAAGATCATTTCAATAATATAATACAATGTATAATTATTTCTGTTCGGATCATGTGTCCATTTCTTCTTCTTCTTCTTCTTCTTCTTCTTCTTCTTCTTCTTCTTCTTCTTCTTCTTCTTCTTCTTCTTCTTTAGCACTGCTGCGATGGATGAGGGAGAGATGAGATGAGACGAGAGGAGGCTGAAAACCTGATGAGACTTACTGTAAACGACCACCGGGCAACTTGTGGGAAACAGTACACCACAGTATTACTGTGGTCTATGAGAACTAGGAGAGACGGTATGGAGACTTGAGGAGACTTGCTGTCACTCAAGCTCCAGTTATAACCACTAGGCAACTGGTGTTAGATTGCATATAATAATAATAATAATAATAATAATAATAATAATAATGATAATAATGATGATAATAATAATAATAATAATAATAATATATAACAAAAAGTACATAGTGAAGGGAAGTGATGTTTGATCAACACCACTGAGGTGCCATGTTAACTTGAGTGTTTTGTTTTTAAAATCCCCGAAACGGTTACATGGTAAACAACTGATGATCCCAACAAGAGACAATTTATACGTTGTACAATGATGACAAAGTACACGGGAAACAAAGAAAAAAACACTTTTGAAGATTACATAAATTGCATTGCCAGATGTTGGGAAATAAAAGACTGATGTGACACAAAAATATATTGAAAATGTTTTTTTTAATGTTAGGTGTTTAAAGCTGTAATATTTTCTAGATTATATATATATATATATATATATATATATATATATATATATATATATATATATTTAGCATATATATACATAGTAAACTACATACAACTATGTACATGAATTAATACTATCACAAAGACATATAGATAAAAACATCTTTAGTATAGTATTGTGTAAAAAATGGTGGCTCTCTGATTAGAACATCCTTTCATTCCTTTTAATCAGGAATGAGTAAATGCTTCCTGAAACTGGATCTTTCCGCATTGAAGACCATAGAGCAAGTTGTATCATTCTGAAGGACGTAGCTAGAGATAAGGGAAGGCGTTTACATTATTCTAGAAATAGTTCAAACAAGAGTTATGAGCCTCTTGAAAAACTACAGAAGCGACTGCAAGTGATCAGGGAAGCTTGATAACTGTAATAGATAAATAGTGAAAGAAGGTGGGGTTTCTTGCATCATGATTCTTGAAATAAAGCGGTCAAGTGTCATGTGTCACTTGAAAAACAACGGAAGGGATTGTCATGGGTCAGGAAGCATCAATAACTGCTCGTGATAAATACCTCTGGAGGCTGGGTTTATTGCATTGTGATTTAAAAATGATCATACCATTTCATTTTTTGACATTTACAATTTGTTAGTGTTCTCGAGAGATCTCTGTTTTTGGTCTCCATGTCCAATGGCTGTTTGATGATCTTACAACATGGCCTGCCAGTTGCCATTTAAGTTTTTAATGGCTTCTAGGATGTATCTAATACATGTTTGCTCATTCTTTGGTGCCTGGAACCTACAAGATTGACAGACTTCGAGGAAACACAAAAAAAGTCCCTTACAAAATATTATACCGGTAATACCCGTAATAATAAACGTGCTGAAGATGGTTCTGTCATATTGATTAGATTTTATTTCCTTATAAACGTTTCACAAAATAAACGATAATCGACATAGGGACCATACGTAGAAATTTAACTGTTAATTTTCTTCGGGAGGATTGGATAGAAATTCAAATTTATTCCTCGAATTCAAATTTTTAGAATTCTATGTCAGGTGGCAGCTATGATTAATTGATTAATTAATTATTCTAATATGAATTAAAATTCTAGACAGGATTATGGAGAAAAATTAATATTAGAATCGGAAACGTTGTATCATTATTTTAATATGACAGAATTCTTCGGCACAGTTTCGAGTAAACAGGGATAATATTTCGTATAGGACTTTTTCTTGTTTGCACCATCCTACGGAACCGGAGAGTACCAATAAAGGGCACGGCAACAACTCTTTGAACATTTTTATGAGAATCCAGACTTGCAGGAAAAATTCCTGTGTTAAATTCGTGTGGAACGACAAGGAGAATTTGCACAAATGTCCTTGGGAAAGGTATGAATCCATCTCTCATCCCAGCTGTGGGTGAAATAACACAGGCAGGCAGGGATGGGAATGAGTGATGTCACTTCGGAAGATGGCCACTCTCAAGTTAGTTTAACATATCACGAACGGGCCAAACATGCAAGAATGAGATATGTGGAGCCCAAACAGGGACGACTTGACGAACAGACCGATTGTAGATTCTTTGAAGTCCTTCGTTGAATGTTTAGTGTGATTAGTTGGCACTCGAAGCCTTTCTGTTCTTATAATAAGTGAGTCGAAATGGACTTTCCGGCTGAAGTGGCCAATTAAACCGCTGACCACTACTTAGAAGTTAATGGTCACTGTTTACATTCCATTGACTCGTGGTGGTCACGGCTGCGATTATTGGGGTCAGTGATCTGCAAATCAAATCTTGCTGATGAATGAAAGGTGGACACGTTGAAAGGCTTTCCACACCAGGAGTCATTCTTTCTGGGCTGTTAAATTTCTGTGGCTATGATTTTGCACAATGGACACTTGAGCAGGCTTTAAACATCTGAACGAGATACACTTTAATGAATACTCTCTTCTCACTCTTTCTTTTCTTCTTCGTTAGTACTCTTTTTGACTCTCTCTCTCTCTCGCGATCTATCTATCTATCTATCTATCTATCTATATATCTATATATATATATATGTGTGTGTGTGTGTGTGTGTGTTTGTGTGTGTGTGTGTGTGTGAAATTACTCCCTGGATAATCTCATTGAAAATGGTCAGATAATCTTTACTATGAGCTGAGAAATAAAACTATTAACACAAAACCCTTTTACAAAATATCCAAGTTATTACATATCAAATGATCTCCAACTGGTCTTTCTTTACTTTTTACTCATCTCTTACATTAATTGGAGCCTTCTTGTGGAATACTGGTACTTTTCTCTCTCTCTCTCTCTCTCTCTCTCTCTATATATATATATATATATATATATATATGTGTGTGTGTGTGTGTGTGTGTGTGTGTATGTATAATCATGGCACGGGCCCTGATGCAGCCAATACCTCATACCGTGGCCAGTAGGGCCGAAGGTGCCCCGGAGGAGTTTGAGGGACCCAAATGTCAAACCTTCAAGTCAATACGATATGTCCATTAAACTAGTTTGACTCTAGTAAATATAGAATGTAGGGTTATAGCAGATGAGAAGAGGATAATTAAAGGACAAGGGTGTCTACTCAGTGTGCATGTGGAGGACGAAAACAGCTTTCCACCACCTTATAAAATCTCAGAGGAAAAATAGGAAAGTTTTATTGGCAATGGCCTGCCATACTAGAATTGTAACCATTGCTTCTCACAATTCATCAGTGAACAAATTGATCAGTAACAATACAGGTCTAGTGAGTCACTCAATAAAAACTGTCATATAATCTTTTGCATCATGCCATGTTGGGGGTGATCAACTAAAGATTGGGAAAAGGGGTGATCAACCAGTAAGTTACTCCTCTCTCTCTCCTTCTGTTAGGCAGTGATCACTAAAAGTCCGAAACCTAAAAAATCAGAACAAAACAAGCATAGACACTGCTGGGCACACACTTGGTGATCAACTCAACATAAAATTACATTGTAAACCGATCCTCACCAATGACGTTTTATTTTCTAGATATAAAAAGGAGAATTTTCTCTTGTTAATTTTCAGCTTTCTAGCTCCGCTGTCTCGACTTGTACGTGTAATACATATATAGCCAACCAGACCAACATAAAAACTGAAGAAACCTTGGTTGATGTTGACAGTTTTAGATGACAGTCTTCAATATCTTTGATTTAGCTAAGTGTTTTTAAGTACAAAACAAATATTTATCACTTTAAATGGACACGCTTTACAATAATTATTATTCTGTATCATCTATCTTTCAAACGCACTTATTTCTAAAAAGGTTGGATAAATTTTGTTGGAACGTTTCTTCTACTTCAATTACTACTTACTCATCATCAACTTCATCATCATCCTTTGAGCGCCCACCGCAGGACCGCATTTTGGCATATGGTCTCTCAGGATCCACGTTGTGAGTCGTGATGTCTAGCGGTTGTCTGACATTCTTGCTACATGACCATCCCATTACCATTTAAGTTTCTCAATGAATTCTATGATATCCCACACTCCTATTTCTTCTCTAATATACTTTGCTGTCTTGTGATATCTCAATGCAATGTTGAGTTTGGCTATCAACTGTGCACGTATAATGGTTCTGAAAGTCAATCTTTTGTTTTGTTTCAGCTTCATGAGGGAGGGGATTTATTGGTTGCATTCGCATCTTTTTGAAACGGATGCGATTTTCTTACTTTTGAAGGTTGAGCCAGCAATTATTAGATTTTTCTTAACAAAAAAAAAAGTTCACAGATATATTTGAAATTCTATGAAAGGACCTTTTTTTTAGGAAAGGAAATACTGTATCCGTTTCAGTTGAAGTGAGTTCAATACATCTGTTGATTCTTTTGTCATAGTCCAAAATAGAGTTGATTTTATATTTCTACCGTTACAAGAACAAGCACAACAGTTTTCATAAAAATTAGGGTACAAACCGATATGTAAGATTCCCTACCCTCCAGAGAGATTTGAATTCAATACCAAATAATTGCCAGGGACTGTTTTAATGACCGGGCGAAGGTTTATAATCAGGATACACACGGGTTTATTTCATTCTTATGAATAGATACATTAATACATTCATATAATTTTATTTATCTATCATATATACAATACGAAAGATGTAGTGATTATCTTTGGTCGGGTTGGAAGTTACAGCAGAGATTGTATTCATGTATAGATCGACGCTGAGGAGCCTAAAGCTATTTGTATTAGGTTATTTATTTTTGATAATTCAAGTATCTTAATTTACGATTATATTTATGTCTTGACTCATCTCAAGCTGTGTGATGATCAGACATGAAGTCTTGAGAGTTTCTACGACGTAACGTTTATTGTTATATCATAAAAAGAAGGTAAATCGACCTTACAGATCATCTCATTTGAGCACAAACAAACTAGTGAATGAACAGAAAAAAAAGAATAGCATGTAGGCTCATTATATGGTCAGACTGGAATATATCCACTAGAAATGACAAGTTTGGAGTCTGGAGCAGACAGTCATGAATCTTTTCAATTCACTTCTATTCAGATTGAGTTCTATCACCTTAGTTGTAACTTTTCTTTTTACTTGAAGTGTTTTTTTAGCTGTCTCTTTTAGTTGCATTCCTTGTGAATTAAACACGGCAGTGTATCTCAGACGCTTACTCTAAACAAGCCAAATTGATTTATTGGACAAATTTAATTGTAGTAATTGAAATAAAACCATTGTCTGTAGATTGTGAGCAGGTGTTGGCTTCGGTAACCTTTCCCGAATGAAATATTATCTGAGTGAACCCGATGGCCTACTTTAAATGTCTCACAAAAATATCAGCCAAGGAAAAAAAAAATCCAATACGTTTCAATGTTATGTTGTTACATACGAAACGTCGCTTTGGAAATTTCTGATAGAATTTTTCTAGATGAGGGATTATTATTACGCAATATAATTTGTTTGGACTTTTGTACAAATCTCGGTACCTTTCTTGAACACAACGTTTTGCCTGTTGTATCTTAAGTCTTCGGATGATATATGGGTGTATTTTTGGGACGGGGCATCTTTACAATCGCCTGGTAGGGTATTTTCTGAAATAATTTGCCATTAATTATGTAAATAACTGCACTAATCAAGAAATAAGTTGATCAAATGAGCAATTTCTGAATAAAAACAACAACAGACCATCTGTTGACGAGCATAGTTTGGCCAAGTTGATATATTTCACTTGTCTGGATTTTTTTTGTTTAGCTCCAGTAAGGTTTTTTTTATCTTCCCTGCTTGTCTTGTAAAAGTTGAGGAAAAGTTCAGTATATCATCACTTCTTGTACTGGTAAGAAAATATGGCTTGGAAGACAAGAATCTGATACATTCACTGTTGCTAACCATCAGACACTGCATGCCACAATGAACAATATGCTGATCCATGGTCGTGGACAGATGAATTGAAATAGGGCACATTTATCTGATGTAATTATGTAAGCATGTAATAAGCTTATATGCTGATTTCTCTGCTTATTTATTTGTTTGGTTGTTTACGCTCAAATGATCTCATTGGTTGATATGACATAAAAATGAAAATGACGTCGAGGAAACTCTCAAGACTCCATGTCTGAGCATCACGCATTGAAAAAGTTTGAGATGAGTTGAGATTTGAGAAAGGCTTCAAATTAGGATATTTGAATTATCAAAAATGAATTACGGAATAAATTGGCTGCAAGTTCCCCCGAGGCGATCTATGTATAAATCACCAACGTCATTCCTGACGGGTATATGCTAGTCTAGAAATAACGAATAAGAATTAAAATGTTTCTGTCTCATTAAAATCTCTGATTTGTGTGCTTTCAACACATGTGCCATTTCTTTTTCAAAAATTGTATGATTCTTATAAATTTGTCAAATATAAATGTCCAACCTTGTACAAAAACAAAAACAGTAAATATTGAATCAAAATATGACCCATATGAAGTGCCATGCTTTTTATTCCCTTTTGCCCCTCAAGTGTTCACCCCCCTCTCTCTCTCTCTCTCTCTCTCTCTCTCTCTCTATATATATATATATATATATATATATATATATATATATTGGTGTATATATGTATGATTGTATATGTATATATATGCATGCGTGTATTTGTGTATGCAAGTGCCCCAAAAATATCCGGTATATTACAAAAATTTCATTTTAACATACTTATACGGTGAATATATATTTTTTCGAACGGTTGTCTTAAAATCTGATCATCTTTTTAATACAACGTCTCGGTCGTTATACCGTGTGGCCTTCTTCGCGTGGATGCAGTAAATATGGAGGGGTTTGAATGCTGTCTTAATCGGAACGTGGGGGCCAAATCAGCTTGGAGGAATCCTTCGGTCATAACCAGGTTGTTGATCGCTTTTAGTGCCAAAATAATATCGATATCCAAGACTGGTTTCACAGAAACTTTCTCTGTGGGGTCATCCAGTCTTACGAAAAAACTACTGCATGTAAGATCCACCATGTTGGAATGGCAGAAAGAGACAGTTAATTCATTCCTCTCCAGGATTTCTTAACGATGATCGAAACTTCGTGTTGAATAGAAGAACCGAGATGAGGAAAACAGTCTGAAAAAGATATATAGATGATAATAACCCCTAAGGGATTCAGACAGAAAAATACTTGTGCAGCTTAAAAATTAACGGACTTAAAACCAGAGATATCTGATCTGCGTACATATATTTTCAATGTCCATATATATATATATATATATATATATATATATATATATATATATGTAATGCTCTTCCAACATGGAATGGAGCACTCTGGTGGATGAGGAATATTTGCGATAAATAAATATATAGCTTAAAATTCAACCTCACTGACCGTCCGTGGAGTAGACGAGGATAACAGACCCCTGGTCTGTAGCTAAAGTTTCGATCCTGCCTCATGGTACTGGATGGTATTATGGATAGTCTTCACTGAAGAGTTGTAATACAATGAAACAGCTGTCTGTTAGATGACTCAATATATATATATATATATATATATATATATATATATATATATATATATATATATATATATATATATATATATATATATATATATATATTCTCTTCATTTGTTTCGTTAAGATTAATCTTTGTTACGATTTCTTTTGATTCTGGTGCTGTAAAAACATGTTGAAAATGAAAGGTATCGAGTACTTTTTGCGCTCACTGTATGAATGTATGCATGTAAGTAACTTTTAGCGTTATTTTACACAATGTATAAGATGAAATTTCATGTGTAAAAATCTCATACTTTTCTGCTTCCCTCTGAATGTTTTCACGGGAATCATCTTAGTATATTCATACAAGTTTGTGTACATGAATTTGCACACTTGTATGAGGGCAAATTTGTATATGTGTAATTCATAGTCTCTTTTTCTATAACGTTGAAAAAAAAAGACTTTTTTCTGTAACAATCTGATACTTTCCTATTCAGCTGCTTTCCCTTCTTTTTTTTTTAATTCATTCACTTTCTTTTCAGGAAACTTCTTGTCCCCGTCGGCGTTTTTTGAGGATATCACTCTTTTGTGATTTTTCTTTTGGAGAGTTCTAAGTGTAAAATTGACTTTGACAATGTCTGTCGCTGATGGGAATGGAGAAGTTAAAAGTGCACAAGAGGGTAGGAAAGAAAACTTGAAATAACGATTTTGTCAAGGAGAAAGAAACACGAAAAGGAGCGGTAATGAAAAGAGAACGAAATTGGATGAAATAATAACTTGCCATTACAGTCAATGGTTAAACAACCGTAGCGTTAGAATTTGAAGTTATATAAAAAAGATTCCATCGGAGAATAGATATGGTCAGGATGAATTTTATTCATGACATAACCAGCGTTTTCCACTTGAAAAAAAAACCAAAAACAAAAACAGAATAAAGCAAAACATTTAGAAACAGCTAGATTTCGGAGAATCTTGGTATTATTAATAAACCCATAACCTTTATTATTAATAAGCTCCCTAAAGTTCAACAAAGCTTTTTTTTTCTTCCAAAAATGAAGAAATACACAATTAGAAGAGGTGTACTGGAGTATTGATTCCAATTTTTAAGTCGTCTAAACGGTATGGCCGGGAGTCCTGAGAAACAAAAACATATAAAAAAAAAAAACACATGCATATAAAAAAAAGATAGAACCCTTCCGCCATCTTTGGTGTCTACGGTCGTTCAATATTTGAAGAACTAACGGAAGGCAGGAGCCGAAAACAACCCACGAGGGAAAAGAATAATTTTCCGGAACTCTTCCGCTTGGACTCAAGATGTCTTGGGCGGATCAATATGCCAGTTGCATTATTTGATCGTCAGAATTCATCCTTCGGTTTACTTGAACAATTTATCATAACCCATTTCTAGTTTGCTAGACACATCGAAGCTTCACTGAAGACTGCTTGACCTTTCATTTTCCCCCATTTCTTCTGATCTCCAAAAGTAAGGCCCTTCGTTCACCTATTACATCAAAGTGTTGGTAAATCGGGAGTTGTTTCTACATGATAAAATAGTTTGTGGATGTTAAAATTGGAAAAATGTGGAAATATTAAAACAAGATACGGTAAAAATAAAGATGAAAAAAAAGACTAAAAAGACAATAAGAGAGTTAAAACAAATAAAGATTAGATACACTAAGACGGGATGAGCAATAAGAGACTTAAAAAAGACTAAGATTGGGTAAGACATCCTGGATTTGAAAAGATCGAGGCTGTACTCTTCGGGGGAGCATTCGAAGGGGAGTGTATTCCACATAGCAAGTGTTCTTGGGGAGGAACTCTTCGCGTGGAATTTGTGGCGAGTCCTTTTTGTATCCAAAAAGTATTAACACGCCTTGCTATCAAATGGAGTTTTAATCGAAAATTCTCAGACGGGAAAACCTTCCTAATTTTTCCCGTTGTCTGCCTTTTACAACGCTGGGGTTGTTACGCTTTTCTGGTTTAAATACTCAGTTGTACGCCAACTAGATTGGTTGCGAACCAAGACAAATGATGCAATGCTATTAACGCATAGCTAGAAAGGAGATAGATTAATACTTTTCCCAAGGGTATCAGTGCAAAGTGAAGCCAAACTACTTCAGCTGGAGTTTAAACGCAGTGCACTGATTACAATTCCTATGCTTTTAACTGTTGGGCCACCGAAACCTCTAAACAATTATAAAAATAAATAGTTTTCTCAGAGAGCAAAGACAAGTTTATTTATTAGAATGAGATAAGCCCTTGCATAGCTGTAAGATAAATTTCATAGATATGCAAGACTTGTCAGTTTGGCTCAGTTTGTAAAGGTAGTAAAAATGATATAAACGTATCTATTTAACATGGAGTCAATGTATTTACGAAAACACGTATCACTTCTTTTCCTGGAAAGTTGATAGTTTATTTGAATTTTATGCGAAAGAGCAAATTCTTTTCTACATTAACATACTGAAAATGGTTTATTTTTCATGTGTGCCGTTGCATTTGCAGCGAAAGGAAATCTAAAAATTCTTACAAATGTTTAGTAAAATGACATTGCACATTTCCGTTGCTGCTTGGGCCCATACGCACAACCCATCTTCAATTTTGGGTATGAATCCTTCTCTGAAAATCTCTTTTTTTTATTACGACCCGGACAGTTTCAATTGATCCATTTTAGAGGCAATTTGAAGGGTTGTCTTTCTTTTGAATAACAAGGATTCGTTTTGAATCGAGACATTGAAACACAGATTTGATGCCATCGTTGGGCCAGAATATTGCAGCATTTTTAAAACCATTCGTTTCCAAGATCTCGTACTACGTCGATGGCAATCCAGTTCATACGATTCTTGGTTGATCGAATGATCCTCACACAAAAAAGTATGGTGAGACAGCAATGTCGGTAATTGCATACCATACGCCAACGCTTGATTGAAATTTTGAAACCATCGAAATTTCAACAGGTTCTGGAGTTTTCTTGAAGGATTCAAATCAGAATCCTCCGTTGGAAAATTCTGTTGAATCTTCAATTACAGCGTTTCTTATCATCCATTACAATGAAATAACGAGCTGTTGTTGCTAAGAGAATAAACAGGCGACAAGAACGCATGATTGTTGTCCGAAGTTCAGCCGTTTCATGGTCAACGTTCTCTGAGACCCTTTCTCCCGTCATTTTCTATTTCGTTATCATCTTTTATTGCTCTTATCGCACTCTCATAACATTTCTCCTGCTGTAACCCTGATATGCCAGCAGATATTTTTGATTGGCGATATTTTTTTTATCGCTTTCTACTCTTCAGACGTCAATTTAAAGAACGTAGTGGTATACTCTCGGCGATCTTATGAATGTTTCCCATTTCGAACCTTTCCGTAGATTCATAAAAAATGCGCTTAAAATTCCTGCTTTTTAACATTTTTGAAATTCCAAAATAGTGATGTGATTTGGCAGAATTCAAGCGAGATATCTTGAATGCCAAATAACATAAAACTGACGTTTATTGGTTAACTTGAATTTAAGCTCATTTTAAGGAATATGTATTATTTACCAAGGAAAAATATGCTTTGATTTGATTGGTGCATAAATATGTGTTCGCAAATGCTTTTATTATACGTTATCCGAATGAAATACATCCGCGTGTATTTCTGACATGAATTTTGGCAAATATGTAAGGCTTGTCAGTTTAGCTCAGTTGATAGAAGAAACAACTAAGAATCAATCTAGGTAGTGGTATGGTAATTTTCACTACCCTAGATTCGTTGAAGAGTGTTCTTGTTGTTCTTGTCATGGTAATAAGAGACAAATTCAACCCCAGACTTGGATATGACAATGTCGACAAAAAAGATAACCACAAGGACAAATAGGGTTCGGAGCAAATGAGATATTTTTCACATCTATAAAACGCTATGTGTATCCAAATGTTTTTGTGTCAAAGCCTTCTCTGCGTCACCAGATGTGTCCACTGCACAGAGGTTGGTTAATTGGTTATTTAGAGTTCATTGGATGAATAGTAAATGTTATACTGATCAAATAAAACATAAAATGATAAATGATTTTCCAAGAAGTTAAAAAAAACGACCAAATGCTGAGAATGATTTTTCCAATTTATTGTTTGACTTTACTCGTCACAAAAATGACAATGACCTCACCAAAACCAGTGATGTGATGACAGCACAAATAAGAGTTGCGTACGCAGAAACTGATGACGAATTCACTCTTTCAATACAGGTCGACTTGTTCTATTATAGGCGCTACTAATTAAGGAGTTGCAATGAAGCGCGTAGTTTTGGGATAATATTATATGGAGAAATTAATTCTGTTTTATTTATCTTTTAGTTTTCAATGAAGCGAGAGAGTTTGACCTTAGGGCAGCCAAACTTGTCTTATATTAATTCTATTCCATTGTTTTGCATCTCCATATCCTTCTGTTTACATATGGTGGTGTGATTGGCGTATCAGTAACGTCGAAGACGATGGAATTGGCGGCCTGAGTTCAAACTCCGGCATATCTATGTTAACTCCGCACTAAAGGTATGGAGCCATCTTTTACCCACTAGCTATGGGTCAAATAACAGAGCAGATTAGGCTCTTTAGCCTAGGGAAGGCAACCAGTCTAGGAGAAGGACAACTCTAGTTCCCAACCAGGGAACTTCCTGAAGTCGGTTCGAGGACCAATTTTGACGTCGTTATGACTGCTCCTGGCAATTGAACTGTTGCTTTTCTCTGGACTACATCAGCGAGGCTGAGAGCGAGATTCTGAGCGAGATTCTAAGCAAGATTACAACAATGAATCATAACAACAAGTGGTATTAGATTGAATCGACCAAAACCTTGTGGATTAACAAAATTTACCAGAGGAATGTGTTCAGTCATCCGAAAAATCAGATTGAATGTTGATTGCTTCTTTTTGATGTTATCAAATAAGGAGCGGCGTTCCAGAAGATGTATTCAAGCCATGAAGAAAAGAAGAAGAAAAAAAAAAGCAAAACAACACTAAACAGGCCTTGTTAGTCTCTCCATGGAAATCATCATGCGATCAATGTCTTTAAGAAACATTCGGCATTCGGGTGATGAATCGAAAGTAAGAAAAAGGAATGATCAATAGATAAGTTACCTTTATCGCCTTTTGTTAGGCAGTGATCGCTAAGAGAGGTCCAAGTTTTAGAAAAGCAAGTGTGAATGCTGCCGGCAACATACCAAAGGCCCATAAACTTAACAGGTATTTTCAAAATGTAAAATAACCGTTTTTCTGAAGCACGATAAGGGGTGAATATCCAAATTTTCAGTCCTCTAGCTCCATCATTAAGGTAGATACATACATAGATCAACCTAAAAACTGAAGCAACATTGAGAGATTTGGTGACAGTTTTGGTTGAAGGTTAAAGAAAAAGGAAAAAAATTTTTCCATTCATTTTTGAAGCCGTACCAAATCTTAAACAGCGAAGAACAGAAAATTAAGAAAATGTGAATCACTAGAATAACGAATAAAAAAAGGGAACAACTTCCTTTTTAATAGTTCACCATTTTGCGTCATTTGATATCTGTATATTACGTAAAATATTGGAACTGGTCGAGTATTTAAATTTTCTTTGTCAGAAAAATAGATTCGAATCAATTGTCGCGCCTTCGCATTAATTCAACCGCCATTTCTTTAACCAAGTTCGATTCAGAAAAAAAAAAATGGCTGTCGATGATTGAATAGGTTTCGAAAAAAATTGCCCTTTTTCTGAATCAAACCTTTATTCTTATTTGAATGCCTTCCTGTCTTTGATCTATTTTATCACTAATTTGAAGCTGGAGACACCACAAGGTTGATTAGTTGACAGAATTCCTGTTGCCTTTCAACATCTTCTATATCAAATAGGTTGTAGCTGTTTCGCAGCAATGGTTTCAAATAACTTCTTGACACGCCATCTACCCCTGCTTTCTAGTTACATATCTATGAAGCTTTCCATTGGTTCATAAATGACTATCGCGGATAGAATACCGGTGACAAGCGTATGTTGATTAGAACCACCGTTCAGCTAATGGGCTGATCTGGGGCGTATATAAAAACCGTTGTAATCCGCCAGCTCACCGTCTTCCCCAGTAGTTAAAAGTCCCTATTCGGGGGCAGACAATTATAAGCCCCTACAATGAACTGTATCATCATCATCATCATCATCATCATCATCATCATCATTAGTCTTTTAGCGTCCGTCGTTGGACATAGACCTTCCCCAGGATTTGCCACACTTCTTTATCATGGGCGTCACGGAGCCAGTACTTCCTGAACCTGTCTAGCTCGTCTCTCCATCTAACATTTTGCCGGCCTCGGTTGCGCATGTGGTCTCGGGGAATCCACGTTGTGAGTCGTGATGTCCATCGATCGTCTACCAGTCTTGCAACATGGCCAGCCCACTGCCATTTGAGATTTTTAATGGATTCTATGATGTCTCTAACTCTTGTCTTTTCCTGGATGTACTGTGCTGTTTTGTAGTCTCTCCATGTGAGGCCCAGCATTATTCTTTCATGTGCACGTTGCATGGTTCTCAATTTGCTGAT
The DNA here is from genome assembly GCA_963457665.1 of Thysanoteuthis rhombus. NCBI lineage: Eukaryota > Metazoa > Mollusca > Cephalopoda > Oegopsida > Thysanoteuthidae > Thysanoteuthis > Thysanoteuthis major. Next base: position 4,783,305 of record OY735225.1, read on the forward strand.
CTGTCTCTTGGTTAAGTTCCATGTTTCAGCTCCATAAGTGACTATTGGGAGGATGCATTGGTTATACACTCTTCTCTTTAGGATTAATGGGATCTTATTATTTTTGAAGGTTGAGCTAGCTCTGCCAAAGGCTTGCCATCCTAGTGTGATTCTTTGCTTGATTTCTTCTTCTTTTGAAGGTCTCATGGAGATTCGTTGTCCTAGGTAGATGTATTGGTCTACTTTCTCGAGTTCTGTGTCCTCGATTTCGATCTTAGTGTTCTTATCTCCAATGTGGTTGTTGCACATGATCTTCGTCTTGCTGAAGTTCATGTGTAGGCCGACTTTCTTGCTCTCCTCATTTAGTTCATCTATCATTAGTTGGAGGTCATGTATGTTCTCTGCGAAAAGGGCAATGTCGTCTGCAAATCTGAGGCTGCTCAGATACTCGCCGTCTATTCTGATTCCTTTAATCTTCCAGTGTAGTCTTCTGAAGATCATCTCGAGGCAGGCTGTGAAGAGTTTGGGTGAGCTGGTATCACCTTGTCTTACTCCTTTCTGGAGCTGGAAGGGGTCCGAGTCTTTATGTAGCCTGATAAAGGAGCTGCCGTGATTGTATATATGTTTCAACACTTCAACATATACTGGATCTACACCTTGCCGACTGATGGCCTCCATGACCCTAGAGATTTCTACTGAGTCGAACGCCTATTTGAAGTCGATAAATGCTACGGCAAGTGGTAGTTTATACTCTGCTGCTTTTTCTTTCAGTTGATTTATCGAGTGCAGGTGGTCCATGGTCGAGTAGCTTCTTCTAAAGCCAGCCTGTTCACGTGGTTGGTTTTCATCGAGTGTTTTTGTGATTCGGTTGGTGATGATCTTTGTGTATATTTACTTCTAATTATATTCCTTTTCACTAGTGGATTTTTCCCCCCTCTTCCATAGTTGTTAAAATTACGCTCACGATGGATTCTCATTTAAGGGTCCTAATTTTAATTCTTGTTGAAAGTCTCATACGACCTCAAACTAATGCTAGATGAACTAAACGAAAAAAGCAAAAGAATCCGCCTACACATGAATTTCAGTAAAACAGAAGTCATGTGCAACAATCACATCGAGAATGAGAATGTAAATGTCAAAATCGAAAATGCAAAACTGCGGAAAGTAGACCACAACATCTACCTAGGAAAACGAATCTTCATGCGATCCTTGAAAAAAAAAAAAGAGAAAATCAAGCGAAGAATCACCTTAGGATGGCAAGCCTTCGGCAGAGCAAGCTCAACTTTCAAAAACCAGACGATCTCAATAATCCTAAAAACAAGAATATACAACCAATGCATCTTCCCGATAGTCACTTATGGAGCTGAAACATGGAACCTAACATGACACACAACATGGATCCCCAGAGATCACATACGGAACCGAGGCCGACAGAATACAAAATGGAGAGACGAACTAGATGAATTCAGAAAATACTGGCTCCGCGACGCCCACGATAGAGAAATGTGGCGGATCCTTGGGAAGGTCTACGTCCAACAACCAACGATAAAAGACATGATGATGATGATCCAGGCGATGTTTGGGGTATTAGACGTTTTGTTATCTGAACTTTGACCATATATCCTAGACCCCCAAATCCCAACTTCCGGTAACACTGTCTTGTTTGAAGGATTATAGTTGGCGTCTTGTCAGATTATTTCCTAATCTCAGGTGTTTTGCATAAGACAACAAGTCACAGCATTGAATGTTTTGCACGCTATACTTATAATTCTATCTTGTCTGTAACTCTATCATCTTTTTTTTATTTTAGAAATCGTCTGCCAAAACTCAATATAAGTTTCTTCAACTGATCCAGTTGGCTGGCTGGCTACGTATTTATTGTGCTCCAGTAGAGCTAAAATACTGAAAATTTAAACATTTACTTCTTATTATGAGTGGGAAGAATTCTTTTTTTTAATTACCCCCGAATAAGTTTTTAGTGGGGTATGGAGCCGTTTGAAATGTAAATTTATTCTAAATAGGTCTTTAGTTTGTGTCTGTTAATTTTTTTAAATTCAGACTTTTTGTTTCTGATTTTCTAAATATTCCAGCTAAATAGGTTTTTTTTGTGGGCGCTCAATTCAAAATGCACTTTTGAGCTAAATTGATTCCTTAGTTTGTTTTGTCGCATTCACGCTTGTATTTTGGAGTTCAGATATTCTTTTAATGATTACTGCACAACAAAAGAAGGAACTTATTCATTCATCACCCATTTTTGTAATAGATCATCTCCAACACAGCATGCCGCAGGAAGACGTTGGTCACGTGACTAGACCAGTTTCTTTTAACTTTATTTTCTGTACTCTCTCTTCCTCTTTCATTCCACCACTTTTCTTCTTTCTAATTTGTTGTTGTTGTTGTTGTTGTTGTTGTTGTTGTTGTTGTTGTTCTTCTTCTTCTTCTTCTTCTTCTTCTTCTTCCATAACACCTGCCCCCGAAATATCACAATCTCCTTGGCCAACTTCTATACGACAATCCAAATCTATTAACAACGCAAATAACCACACAGATTAACAATTTTTCTACAAAATGTCAGTCTTCTTCTCCAGAACATTCACCAAGGATTCTTTTTGCATTTGGAAGATTTCCTCACTTCTCCGGGCAACAAATCTCCGTTTCCCTCAACAAATACAGCAATACCCACCACCCCCACCCAAAACAGAAACGAAGATCTTTACCTGACATTTTCACGCATGCGCATCAACAAAGTTAATTAATGTCATTGACTTTTTCAAATAGTTTTTCTTTTTGCGTTCAATTGTTCAGAATATCTTGTTTTCAAAAACTGAAAATTGGCAAAAAAGGAGAACAATGGAGATAAAGAAGAAAAAATCTTAGAAAATGTCATCTTTTATTTTTGAATCAAATTATTTCTATGTTTATTTCTTCTTGGACGACGAACTGATTAACGTCATGGACTCTTGTGATCTGCAGTATTCTCTAAATAAACAATAAGTGACTAAATTGGTCCAATACGGTTCGAATCTCGGTGGCAGATCAATTCGTTGACATTTATCAAGGCTGACACTATATACAAGAATTGATGGCACAGGTAGAAAGTGGGCTTGACTTTAACTAAAGTTAGAAAATCAGATACAGGATGAGAGTCATATTTGTCGTAATTATAATATCTGATGTGTTATTAGAAAATGGATAAATGATCCTACAGAATGATTATAAATTGCGTTATATTATATTAGAGATGAATAGCTAGCTATGTAGATCGATAATTACATATGGATAGTCTCAGATAGATAGACACATAGATAAACAAATCAATATGAACTGATAAATCTATTTCATACAGAAGTATCGGTTTCATTTACCATTTTTCCTATTGTGTTGATCTCTAATTGATGCCATCCTCTTGATTGTTAGGAAACGATATCCGGACCAAGTAACACGCCAAGTACACGTCACGTGAGCAAAGAGAGGCGGCTGTGCGAGCGTTACCAGAAATCTCTGCGGAAAACCCCCAAATCACAACCATCTGTATTACTCAACGTTACCATAAATGGTGTAAGTCGGTTCAGTGTTGAATTTATCTTCCCTGATGCATGTGAGGGTTTGAGAATGGTTGAAGCGGTGAGATGAAACGCGAGAAGATGCCTGAAAAACAAAAAAATATTTACGCATTTTTGCCATGAATATCGAGCAAACAACTGTTATTATTTCCTCATAGATCATAAAAATCCGTTTCCATGTTATTAATGCTCGAGGATATTTTTTGATAAATAGAATGAAAATGGCTGATCGAGTGTAAACATGTGCTCATATAAAATGTCGTGTTGACCTGTGTGCGTTTGTGTGTGTAGATTTCATTTTGTCTGTTTCCCAGTACGTATATATGTATGCGTGCAAGTATATTTTGGAGTGTATCTCTGTCCTGCATTAATTATTTAGACGTGTAATTTTAAGGGGTTTCATGCCTGCTGTCTTGGCATTTTTAGTAACCCATTCTCGAAAACTGTTGACAGAGGATTCAATATCGAATAGGTTCCTCACTAATGAGGCTTTGTGATAGACTAGATTTAACTATTTAGAGCAGTTGGCTCGGAACTTTAAAAACCTGAAAACCTTTTTTTATAAAGAAAATATTCCCGCAGGCCACTATTTTTTTGCATCCAGTTTCTAGTGTCAGTTATTGGTGAATTACAACAAGTGGTACTTTTACCTTTCTCGTAATGAAAAATAGCATAATGTGGAAAAAAAATGTTGCATATTTTCTTTCAACTGCGACGTTGTAACCCCCTAAACTAAAATACGCCCAGTTTGACAATTATTCAAAAGAATAAACACTGACATGACATCTCGCACAATCAATCAAGAGCTATCTCTTTGGATGAATAGAGTTAAAACAAAACGCTTCATTTGACCACAAAAACAGAACCGGGATTTAGCAAATCCCATAGTATCATAATTACTCTAGTATTCAACGCCTTCTCTACCTCAATACAATGACTGCAGTTTTAACATTTAGGCTCAGTAATTGATGGATTATAAATTCAAGCAACTTTCAACATTAAAAAATATATTTTATTTGAAACGGTTGAGATAATTTGGATCCTGGTATACAAGTTGGTGTACAGTACTTATGCTTTTCGATAACAGGCCTATTGGTCAATTCAGTTATCCAGATTTCAGATTCATGGAATTAATTTGAATTTTCATAAACGGACCATCAAGCATCATCTGACAAATACCCCAGGGACCCGCGGACACCCGTTTCGAATTCACTAATCTGGAGGGTATGATTAGGAAAACTTGTTAGCGAGCTAATCTCGAAGGTTGTTGATAATGGATCCGATTTCCACCAGATTCCCCACCATTGAGGCTTTGTGACTGTCACTCTCTTTTTCTTTCTCTCTCTCAATCTATCTATCCATCTCTCTCTCTCTCTCTCTCTCTCTCTCTCTATATATATATATATATATATATATATATATATATATATATAAATATATATATATACATATATATGTATATATATATATATAATACTATTATGAGATTATGAGGAGTTACATCAAATGCATTTCACACCAAGGATGGCTAAAAGCACTCCGCATTCATCCGGTGAAATTTAATTCAGACTGCTTTCAGCCAAAACTTCTATTCGTGAAAATGAATTCCATGTTGCTTACAATCTCGTATTAATACCCTTATAATAGCTCTATCTATATAGATATTGAGCATTCTATTCATATAAATTGCAATATACATATATATATATATATATATATATATATATATATATATATATATATATATATCTTGTACATACGGTACAAATCAGGTTTGCAACATAACATAACATACCATAATATTATGTAGAGCAATGTCTGATATGTGATGGATTTATTTCGTAAAGATCCCGATAATTCAACTTTGTATTCCAAGAGTTAAGTTGGCTTTGAGAAGAGGCAGAAATATAGAAGAAAGTAGATTCGTTACACAAACACATTAATGTTTCTACCCTCTTTGGGTCTCTTCAGGCAAGTCTTGTGGGTGTTGCTATGGTGAGAGGAGTATTTACCTTTGTTTTACTGTTATTTTTGTAGCATATGTGTTTTGCTGGTGGTTATAAGTTACATGTCAAGGGGTGTGAACTGGGTGTGAGAATCACCTATAAGTGGATGCTGAATTGTATTCTAAGGAATGTTTTGATCTGAACATTAAATTTATTGCCTATGTTGGTGTCTTTTATGACCAAAGAGGATTGTATTGTTCTTTATTTACTTGGACGTTTGAGGAAGTAGATAACGTTGATGAGATGTTTTTTTGTTGCAATGATGAGTGTGTGGGTAAACTGTCTATACTACCTGTAGTGTACTAATGTATGGGTTTTTGAGTAATGTCTGTTGATAAAAATTTTGAGCGATATATATATATATATATATATATATATATATATATATATATATATATATATATATATAATTATCAAAAGGTCTGGATAAAGATTTATTACGTGTATTTCATGACTCCAGTCATCAGGAATTCTGGACCTATTAACTTATTATTGACGTACGCTCCGACGAAGTCTATTATCAAACAAACATTTCTACAAAAGAAATTATAATTTTAAAAATCATTATTAATTGAAACAATAAGATTAATAATTTTCCCCCAAATGTGATTACGTAGAAACAGAATCACAGCTTATAAGAAACCACAACTGTAAACTTCGGCTTTCCTTTTTGAACTTTTCTTATATATATATATATATATATATATATATATATATATATATATATGTGTGTGTGTGTGTGTGTGTGTGTGTGTGTATGCATATATATATATATATATATATATATAAATATATATATATGTATATATAGTCTTGCAGCTTTAAACACACGCACAAACACACACATACACACACACATATATGTATATCAAAATCATTTATTTCTGTTAATGTAATTTACGCGTTTTTATGGGTTTTATGCTCTACACGGATTTAGATATCATAGTACTGTTTGTGAATTTTTTCTTATTGGTATCATCAGTTCTTTACCGTGTAACAGTTTCAGGGATTACAAAAACAAAACAGTTATATTAACATGGTTCATAGCAGTGTTAACCAACCAGCAACTCCCCATAATCCATTATTCTAATATATAATAAATAATATATATACCTTGACCTTTTTCTATTATTCTTAAGGCCGTGTCATGTTTTTTCAATACATAGGGTCTTATCATTAAACACACACACACACACACACACACACACACACACACACACACACACACACACACACACACACACACACTATATATATATATATATATATATATATATATATATATATATATCAAGTTGTTTCGAAAATAATGACTGATTTTTTTTTTGTTAATGGTTTTCTTTGAGTTAATGCGGAAGCCATTTATCGGTGACACGACTAAAAGTTGGTATCTTGCACCGCCCATTATTTCCCGAACAATATGATAATTTACAGCTTGTCTCGTGAGCGAATTTCGGAAAACTGACTCGAAGAGAACAGTAGTAAACATAGACGGAGAATATTTGAACTACTTGAGATTCGCTGATGACGTTTCCATGACGTCAAAAGCATTGGTAGAATCATAGAATGCAATGAGTGATCCAAATCCAAAATGAAGACGTAGGGCTAGAGATGGCGAGGAAAATGACAAAAGTAATGTTCAGTGATAAAATCCTCCAGAAGACCATGAGCATAGTGTGTAAGGCTCTGGAAGAGGTTGATATATACGTTAATCTAGGCCAGCTAATTGAGGTAGAGGAAGACATTGTAAGCGAAATTGAACAGACATAGTACAATTGGCTGGCAAGCATATAGTATGAATTGAAATGTAATGGAGAGCGCCTTGCCAATGTACTGAAAGCGTTAAGAATACTATAGATGCATAATACCAGCTGTGAATCACGAACGCAAAACATGGAAATAAACAAAACGAAGTGGAAACAAATTTTGAGTATCCAAGAGAGTGATGGAAAGAGCGTCGCTGGGGATAACTCTGAGAGATAGAAAAGGATTAAAATAGATCTATGGGTGCACCTAGGTAAAGAAATTAACTGATGGTGCTCATGCGACAGTAAACGCAGTAAGAAAAGATAAGAGACAAAATTGGGGAATGTGATAAAAAAGCATGCCGGTAAGGTAGGACAGGCGTCAATGCAGTCGGGGTCATCATGGTGGGAGATGGAAACGATCTCTGTCCAGCCGAGCACATGATGGCTGGTGATGATTATGACTCACACACACATACACACTCACACACACACACACACACACACATACAAACACACACACACACACACACACACACACACACACACACACACACACCCATATATATATATATGTATATATATATATATTCTGTTTATTCGTTTAATTCATTATATGTCATGTAAGTTGAATATCCATTAATAACTGTTAATGAAATGTTCAAATGGATTTAAGTTTTACCCAAAATTAGATCTTGTTGAACTACAAGTAAAACTTTCTTTTGGGGATCATCAATTATTCATCGTGGATCTCTTCAGGATTTAAAAAAAAAACATTCACACATGCACACACACACACATATATATGTATATATATATATTATTTAGAAAGCTTTACAGCTTTAAACACTTGACACGTGAAAACACTTTTTCGAATTTTTTTATGTCACTTCTGTCACTTATTTCCCAATATCTATCAATGTATCTCATGTAATTCTCTTCAGTGTTTTTTCCCCGGTTTCACATATACTTTGTTATTATGGTACTATATATGAATTCTCTCTTGTTGGGATCATCAGGTGTTTACCATGTATCCGTTTCGGATATTTAAAACAAAACAAAACAGTTATATATTAATATAGCCACAGCAGTGTTAATCAAACACCACCTCACCTCTGCAAAGATTTTGAAATATATCTCATTTGATACGCATAGTTTGATATTTTATCTATTTCATCATAATATATTGTATACGGATGTTATCTTATACTACACACGATTCAATCTTTTTGAAACAAGGCTTACTTACGCAGGTTACTCAAAAATGTATTTAACAATGAGGGATCAGTAAGTACAACCACAAATGTGACTCGTTGTTCGTGCTACTTCTATTGAGTGTTCATCTATATGAATATCAAATCCGTTTTGTCGGTTTTATTCTCAGACAGCATGCAAACCAACTAATGATATCATCTTTAAGATTACTAATTACACGAATATCTCATCGAGTTGATTTTCTACCATCATATTTAACCGAAAAATTTTGGAATTTATACACACACACACACACACACACATATACATATATATATATAAATATAAATTTTACTAAGATATATACCCGATGAATGTCAACATTTTGTTCCGCACAACTAGTGAGTTAGGCGCGAAATGATGTCATTCTCCGGGTATATATCCTTGTAAATCTTTTTTTGATACTTTAATAACTCTATATAATTTGTCAAGTTTTGAGCACTGTGATTAAATATCATTAACGACTGATGCAATCTGCTTTTTTTATCTCTCCCCTTTGTATTTTTACAAATTGAAAGATAGTTTATGAACTCTCTCTCTCTCTCTCTCTCTCTTTCTCTCTCTCTCTCTCTCTCTCTCTCTCTATATATATATATATATATATATATATATATGCGATGTATATCCACAAATTGGGGGAACTCAAGGTGTGAAATGACTTGACCAAAGGAATAAAACAACTGAGAGAAAAAAATAAGGTTAATTTCTTTCGTATCGGAGAAATGTGTGAAATGCCCGGCGTGACCCGAGAACTGCTAGGTAAATTGAAAGATGAAGAGCCGATCAATCTATTACAAGACGTGGAAATTTTCGACAGCCATTCATATATCTGGGAAGGAACATAATAATGTTTGCAGTCTCCAGAGTGCATAGAAATTTTTCCAAGATCTGCACAGAAGCCACCAAGAGCAGATTCTAACATAGGAACATTCAATCATTTTCAAACAGCAAATATAATTGAGGAAAGACATTTATATGAATTTATTTTTGTATTAAAGACAGGCGCCTAAGATTTTGCATGACAATTTAGTGAGCGTGCTATATATATATATATATATATATATATATATATGGAGAGAGAGAGAGAGAGAGAGAGAGAGATAGATAGATAGATAGATAGATAGATAGAGAGAGAGAGAGAGAGAGAGAGAGAGAGAGAGAGAGAGATTGGAAGATTGATAGATATGAACGGACTGAGAAATATAGATAGATAAATAGATAGATATGATCATAGATATTGAGTGGCTGGTATATAGATAGACAGATTGATATGAATAAACTGAGATAGATAAATTGGTAAAAAGATATTATCGCACTTAGATATTGACAGGCCAATAGTTATGAACGGATTGATAGATAGATAGATAGATAGATGGATAGAAATGATCATACTTAAGTAGATATTGACGGGCTGGAACACACAGACGGATAGATATGAACAGACCGAGTTAGATAAATTAATAGATAGATAGATGTATAGATAAAAATGATCATATACATTGTTAGGCCGGGATGGATAGATTGATAGCCAGCTAGATGGATATAAAGACTGAGTTAGATATATATAGACCGGCTTAGATAGATAGATAGATAGATAGATAGATAGATAGATAGATAGATAGGAACATTGAAACATTCCATCATTTTCAAACTGCAAATATAATTAAGAGTTGACATTTATATGAATTTATTTATGTATTAGAGACGTGCGCATACGATTTCGCATAAAGATTCCGATAAATAAACTCCGATCGTAAAAGTAAAAATAAATCCAATATTATATTGTGACGCACGAGCATGCAAACGTAAATGAGAGAAATATTGTTTCAGGGTTTGATCATATTATCTCTCTCCAGAAATATTCAGAAACAATGAAAGGGTCAAGTTAACCCACGAATCAGTCGAAAGATGATAATGAACTATCGACAAAGAGTGACACATAAGGTGCTGAGGCGTTCGAAACATGAATATCTTTGAAAAAAAAAAAAAAACTGTTTCCAACAAATGAAATAAATAAAATGAGGGATATTTAATTAACCAGAGTACGGATAGTTTCTTTCAAATGCCCACCAGTTTTAATCTTCAAATGCTTGCTCTTTCAATACTATTCTGCGATAACTCTTTCCAGAGGGTATCTGCTCCTCTGAATATCTGTAAGATTTTCAGCAGTTCGGACTGAACATGGTCTTCCTGTTCATTTGTTAATCCCTAACGGGGTCCAATTCTCGAAAACGCACAAACAAACGAGAAGTCATAGACCAAATGGCGTTGCCAGCACACTCAAATAACGAGAATATGTCCCTTGGGCTAATGTAAAAGGTATTCTAAGTCAATTTCTATTATTTTAGTTCGTGGTTCAGTCGCATACCTTTTCCTGATTAATTTGTAAGGGTGCCTTTATATATATAAGAACAGGGAAAACAAAAAAAAATGTTGAAATAGAAAAATGTTATTGCTTTAAACCCCTTCATGGCTTTTTATAACTAGCCTCATTTCAATATACCTGGTCTCTCCGGAATATGTCACACCATTTGAAATTAGGTTACCTAGGGCAATGTCGCCTCGGTCCTCTTATTTATTTCTGTATCCCTTGTCCCTTCCACCCTTCAAAACAGTCTGCGAAGTCATTCTTTAATGGGTTAACGTAGTGTATTATATTGAAGAACCAACTTGGCCAAGCCAGCAGTATGTTGAGTTTTTCTACTCTAGTCGCTACGCTTTCCTTCCGTCCATCTAGACCGTCAAACTTTTGCCGCCAGGTCAATTAGAGAAAACTAACCGCCGGCTACAAATATAGATGACCCTTCACTTAATTAACTGACTGTTTGGTCTGACTGTCCGCCTGCCCTTTACCTCACCCAGACGAAAGATCCTGAAAGCCTCTTAAATAGACCGGACGTCGGCATGTGCTTGTAGGTCCAGTGAGTTCAGCCTGGGAACTGTCTCTCGCCACCAGCGTCCCACTTTGGCTAGGCTTGTCAGAGAGGGCGGCAAACCCCCCAGGGTAAAAGAGAAATTATCAGATCGTCAGTTTGTCTTGTGGGGTTGGTGAGTATTGTTGATGGAGACGATTTGCTAAAACCTCTGCGGAAAGGAGGGAACGTGAGGGTTCAAAGGTAAAGTATAGAAACCAACAAGAAGCTAAAACAGTGGAATTATTTACCTCTGACAACGAAGTTGGAAGTGATATATGAGTGGGCGCGCATGATGAATGCCTAACGAACCATTTTTCAAAAAGTTGAGAGAATAGGATTCTATGTTTGATGGACGCTTTCGATATTTTCGTTATCTTCCGAGCTACGATACTGGATTTTTTTTCAAATTTAAATATTTTGCATTATGGTTCCGATGCATATTATATTATGAATCTTAAACATTTTTCTCGTCTGAGATTTTACGTTTTTTTCTCAACAAATAAGAAAAGGAAAGCTCCCATTACAAATTGCTGGAACTAAGACTAACTCTTATAATGTTGAGAAGCGATTGGTTCGTTTGAATGATATATCGGGACAGAAAATTCCTTTTTTTTTCTTTGAGTGGTTATTTTGCTGCAAGACCCCGTCTTCTTGTTTAAAACCCGACACCACAAACGCTCATAGACTAGTCTCCAGACCAGTCACCTTCAAACTGAGATTTAGACGCAGGTGGTGTATTCTTTCGACCAGTCACCTCAAACCGATGATATGTTCAATTCCATGTAACACGCTTTTCCAGCAGGAATTCGGTTTAATTAGAGGTTAGATAATTAGTCAAAGAATTATTAGGATAGACAAGGAAATTAGAATACAGGGCGTTTCAAAAATGTATACACATCTTTACAAAGCATGAGGCTCTCTTTTGATGGAACAAATTTAAGGCACATTAGTAGTTTTTTCTCGATTTTTTCATGTTGTCAACCATCGTTATTATACGAAAGAAATAATTACAAAATTCATAAATACTTTAGCAATAATATAGAATAAAAATTACATACAAATATAGATATGTGAAAGAGTGTAAATTTAAGGATATGAGCGTGTACTTGTTTGAATCAGAATAGTTATACATAGATATACGTCTTTGTATCAAATTGAATACTGTACAGTGGAACGAGAAAGACAGGTAAAGAATGTATATGTATGAGAGTTTACGTATATAGGTGTATATTTGTAGCAATCGTGTATACACAAGGGATACTATTGACTAATATAGCAGTGATAACAATGAACAGTTATATAATTGGGAATTTATGTGTATAGGTGTGTATACGTGTGTTGATGGCCAAGCGGTCGTTGGTGTAGATATTGGAAGCGGCAGAGGATGTGAACATAAACATAACTATAAGAGGGGAAAAAAGTTTTCAATTCACTGAAAATGATAATTATACCTGCTTTTGTATCTTCTCACTAAGTGTCAAGCCTTCATTTTTGTTGCTTATCTATTTGTATAATACTAATTACTCCAGTCCTCTCTCTCTTTTCTAATGATGACGGGACTTTTCCCACTCTGTTTCTCTCCTTTCTCTTTTTTTCTCTCTATTTTTCTCTCTTTCCTTCGCGTTTGTAGATTTCTATATTGAGGTTAGTTGAGTGCATCAACAGAAGAGTGAAAAGGGAGTGTTTACTTATATGGAAAGCCTGGTTGACTCAGGATTACCGCAGAAAAAAGGCCTGGTTATTTTAATTAGGGTCGTGTACCTATAACTATAGACAATGGAAAATAGACAACCATCTCCAACCACAACTTTATAGATAGAGAGAACCTAGACGCAAACAAAACCATGGCACCCATCGCTTCTTACTCCCCCCGACGTTGTGCTGAACGAACCCCCGGCTGACCCCGCTTCAACCAACAGGTTTCTTTCCTTTCTGGGATATGGAAACAAACCTTCGATTTTTTTCGATTTGTAATGTCTGCATCTGAAGGCGGTACATAACCCTGAAGAAGCCTTCACATGGCGAAATGCATCAGGTTTTTATTTTACATTCGAGATGTAAACTGACATTTTTCTCAATTCTTTCCTTTCTGCACTGTCAATCACTACTTACTCGTCAGATCTTGTCGGACAACAGAGAGACAGACAACACACACACACACGTATATATATAGTCTCCATAGCTTTCCAGCTAAATACTAAATATTGAAGAAACTTTTTCAAAAATGTTTTGCGTCACTTCAGTCACTTATTTCTCAATATCCGTCAGTGCAATGAATGTAATTTTCTCCTATGTTTTCTCCATTATGGTATTTGTTATTATGGTACAATGAGTAAAATTTCCCCGAGTTAGGATCACCAGTTGTTTGCCATGTAACTATATCTGGGATATTAAAAAAAAAGATACGTCCGTCGTTGGATGGACATAGACCTTCCCCAGGATTCGCCACACTTCTCTATCAGGGAAATTTCGGAGCCAGTACTTTCTGAATTTGTCTCTCGATCTAATATTCTGCCAGTCTCGGTTGTGCACGTGATCTCGGGGGATCCATGTCGTGAGTCGCAATGTCCATCGGTTGTCCACCATTCTTGCAACTTCTTGCCCGCTGCCATTTGAGATTTTTAATGGATTCTACGATGTCCCTGACTCTTGTCTTCTCCCGGATGTACTGTACTGTCTTGTGGTCTCTCCACATGAGGCTTAGCATGATTCTTTCATGTACACGTTGCGTGGTTCTCAATTTGCAGATCCGTCTCTTGGTTAGGTTCCATGTTTCAGCTCCATGAGTGACTATTGGGAGGATTCTACCTACATAGATCACCCCAAAGAAGTATTTAGTGATAAGGGATCAATTAGTATAACAACAGATGACTCACTGTTCGTGTCACGCCTATTGAGTATTACCCTTTGTGAATATCAAATCTGTTGTGTCGATTTAAATCTCAGTCTGCATGAGAACGAATTCATGACATCATCTTTGAGAATACTAATTACGCAGAACGAATTCTTCGAGTTGATTCTCTACCAACATATTCCGACGAAGAATTTGACGATTTTTTTTTCATCAACGTTGTAGTTAATTTTTCCACGTATATATAACCAAGTCTGTTCTCACCAATTGAGCCACAAAGATCGATATGATAGAAAGAAACCCGGATGTTGCCCTTAACTCATCTCTCATTCCGATTAGTGGCCTAAATTGTTTATATTGTTAGTTTCAGGATTATACTTACATATTTCACCTCATTGTTTGGTTATTCCCACCCCCACAACGCCTCCATATATATATATATATATATATATATATATATATATCACACACACACACACACACACACATATATATATATATATATATATATATATATATATATATATATATATATATATATGTATAATGACATTTTTGTATTGTTTTATATTTACTTTTCTCCCTCCCTGTCCCATTTCCTCACCTGTTTTCCCCTCTTCTATATTTCTGTACACACTCACCCACTGCTTTCATGCCTTCCCGTCTTTCCAACCTGCCCCTTGCAGTCTGAGCCTCCACCCTCCTTCATCTGTTTCCAGGAAGTTGAATGGAAAGCGATTTTATATTCTATCACCGCAGGGCTCCCATAGAATCCAAACGAGACGGTCATTGTTCTTCGATATAAAAATAGATGTAGTTTTCTAAGTTGTTCGCTGTAAAGGAAATTAAAAAAAAGTCACAGTGGAAAATAAAAAAGATATTTATTTTAACAAAGGAATTATGAAAATTTATGGGGGAAAAAGTACCAGAGAGAGAGAGAGAGAGAGAGAGAGAGAGAGAGAGAGAGAGAGAGAGAGAGAGAGAGAGAAACGAGTGATGAAAGAAGATAAAGAGGAGAGAAAGAGAAGAAAAGAAAGAACGATTTGGAAAGGGAGGAGAGGGAAAATAACGAGAAAAGAGAGGAGGGAAATGGGGAATGCACGATAAAAATAAATGAATGAATAGAAAAAGAGAGGAAGAAAGGAAGAAAGTAAGTACTTCATAAGAGATGAGCAGAGAGAACGAAAGAAAGAAAGACGGGTTAAGAAACTGAAAGAAAGAAAAAAGGAGAGAAAAAAGAGAAGAAAGAAAATAAAAGAAAAAAACCCAAAGACAGAAACGAATAAAAAGTGACCGACCAAGAAAAGGACAGAAAGGCAGACTAAAAGAAAGAAAGAAAGCAACAAAGAGGGAAAGAACAAGAAGAAAGAAAGGAACAAAAGGAAAGAAAGTAAAACAAGAGAGACTAGAAAAAGGATGGAATGAGAAGAGAAAGGAAAAAAAAACACAAAAAGAGGAAAGAAAAAAAGAAACCATGATAAAGAAACGAATTGAACACTTATTCCCTTTAAAGAGAAGAAAGAAAAAGTAAAACGAATGGAAAAAAGTACAATTCTGATATATATATATATATATATATATATATATATATATATATATATATATATATATATATATATATATATATATATATATATATATATATATATATATATATATAAAGAATGAAACAATGAAATGAAACAAAGATTTAAACAAAAGTAAAGAAACAGAAAATAGGAAACTCAAATAAATCAGGTCAGGCAAAGAGTAATATATATATATATATATATATATATATATATATATATATATATATACCAATTATTTTTCAAAACATTTTGTTTGTTTGTTTTTGCCTGTCCGGTTTATTTTGGTTTCGACCAGAGAATTCATGGCGCCATTAATCACGTGACCAATTTTGATTGCTTTTTCTCTCGCTTTACTTTTCAACAATAACAGCAAACTACAGGAACGATTCAAATTTCAGATCATCATTCCCCCTTTTTTTTCTCCATTCAATTCTTCCTTCTTTGAAATACATAATGGTCTGCTCTCTTCTTCGCTGTCGTCAATGTCCTTCCTCTTCCTCTTTTTTTTCTTCTTCAGTTGTCTTACTACTTTTTTCATTTTTCTATTCCTCTTCTATATCTTCTACTCTCTTTCTCTTCTGTGCTGTTGTCGTTGTCGTCGTCGTCGTTGTTGCTGCTGCTGCTGCGGTTGTTGTTGTTGTTGTTGTTGTTGTTGTTGCTGTTGTTGTTCTTCTTCTTCTTGTTCTTGTTCTTCTTCTTCTTCTTCTTCTTCTTTTCAATTTTGATCCTTTCCTCATTTTCCTTTTCATTCCCTTTTTCTAATCTAGAAATTGTTAACCTGACCCGTCACTAAAACTATCAACCTATTTTTCTTCAGTTTTCAAGTTGTTCCGGCTGTGTTGTGATATCTGACCGGGTGGGGGCAGCTTCGTCAGGCTGTGAATGAAAAAATGATGACCCAAGTATTGCACTAAAACGCTGAAAATTTCAACAGTTACTCCTTATAATGTCTAGAAAAAAGTTTTTGTATGTTAAAAAAAAATCACCCCCAGTAGATTTTTAGTCGGAGTTCAATTTGCAGGGTAAATTTATGCTAAATCGGCTCCTAAGTTTCTGTCCAGCAGCCTTCATACTTTTTCAAAAGTTCAGACATTTTTCAGTGATCACTACCCAACAAAACGCGTCAGATATTACTCATTCATTGATCACCTCATTTTCCAATTTCTAAAAATTGATCAACCCAACTAGACATTCTGCCAAAAGACATTGGTCGCACGACGGTTTCAAGTGAATGACTAACCAGACGACTTTTCCACTTTTCTACGATTTAATCCCACTTCCTTCTTTTTTCATATTCTAATTCACCTTCTTTTTCTTGCTCTTTATTTCTTCTTCTTTTAATTCTTTTTTTACCTTTCATTTAATTTCGCCCTCTCTTCTCTCAGTTTTCTTCATTCGCCTTTCATTTTCTTCCTTTTTCCTTCTCCTTTATTCTCTTGCAGACACCATCACAACCACTATTCTCTCTTATCTTCTTTTCTTACTCTTTGTTTCTCTTCTCTCATACTCTTGCCTACACATACACACACACACACACACACACACACACACTTATATATATATTTAGCTGTTTTGAAAAATGTTCGCTTATTGACGGTATGTCTACACCAACATCGAACAAAGCATTAAGTAATCCACACAAAAGCTTTATTTCATACAAACAAGTTTTAGGTCACTCTTTGATAATCTCAAGAAATAACTCTCTCTCTCTACGCGTGTGTGTGTGTGCATTTATATATGTGTAAAATTATATATGTATCCGTAAAAACGTACATTACTTCTTTTTCTATGCTTGTCTCTTTTTTAATCCTTTTCTGTGAACAAAAATGAATTTAAAACACTCTCGTAGAGCAGAAATGATGAATATATTCCGGTCGTCTGCTTCAACTATTCTCTACCACTTAGTCGCCATTTTCTCGACTTATCATTGCAATATTTTTTCTCCATTTTTGCGGTTGGCTAAGAGCAGTTTTAACAATAGAAAAAATGGAACACAATTTATCTTTATTCTTTTATCTTCATACAAGCCATTGCACTGTTATATTTTATAAACGACTGGGGATTTTTGTGTTAGATTTATGTAATTGCCTGGGTTTTAATAATAATAAAACGAAATCCGATTTTAAAGAATGGCGGTCAGGAAGTGGAAGTTTTTGGACTATTGTCAGCATAGAGGAGCAAACCATTTTAATTTCATTCTATACAGTGTAATAAAGGTTTTGTCTGGATACAAACTTTTCAAGACTTACGACCTGTCTGAGATAGTTACGCAGTTTTCACCAGCGTTATAAGTTGATTTTCAAGCCTAGGTCATTCCATCTCGAAAAAAAAAAATGAAAAGTATGAAAGGCAATATCAGTTCAGCTAGACAATTCTCAGCTCACCTAAAAATGGCATTCTATAACTTCAATTGAACAAATGAAGGAATCGAAATTGATGGCAAATACCTAAGACACCTCTGATTTGATATCATCATCGTTTTTTTAAAAGACTCTCATGATCCTCAAACAATGCTAAATGAAGAAAGCAAAAGCTTCGGCATGGACATCAATGAAATCAATGTTATGTACAACAAATACATCGAAGATTGAGAAGCAACGGTTAAAACAGAGAAGCTGGAGATGAAGAAAGTAGATCATTCCATCTACCTGGGACGGCGAATCTTCATGGAATACACGACAGAATAAAATCAAGCGAGTAATCACCCTGTGCTGGCAGGTGTTCATTCTACAAGAGTAAGACGATCCAATTGGTCTTGAAAAGAAAGATCTACAACTACGGAATTCCGATATTCACTTACGGAACTAAAACATGGTACTTGACCAAGAAATTGGTTCTCAAACTGAGAACGATATTATGAACACAGTCAAATATCACATGGAAAGATCTTAAAAAACATGACTTATTTAAGAAAATGCTGGAATACTCAAAGCCATAAACGAACTTGGATAGCAATAGGCAGGCCATGTTGCAAGATTATGCCGCTTGACATTACGACTCACAACATAGGTACCTCCAGATCACGAGGAAAATTGTGGCTGGTAAAGGGTAAGATGGTGTGTTGATTTAGAATGTTTTGGCACCTTAATTCAAAAGCTAAATAACTTGCAGACCCTTGGAAAGGCTTATATCCAACAACAGAATTCAAACAGACAACGACTCCGATCACGATGACGATGATTGTAACAGGAAAAACCAAGTGGCTGGGATATTGGATATTTTTTCTCCAATCCCAATGACTGGTATCTGAGCCTAAGTAGATTTCAGGGTTTTAGAAGCTGATTTTCCGAGCGGACAAAACCTCTCAACTTTAAAGACTGGTGCAGCACACTCTTCCTATTTTGTTTTGCCCTTATTTAGCCATGTATAGTACTAAGAACTTTGTGAATACCAAATACCTATCTGACTCAGGTGTTTTCATTTCTATGATGAAGACAAGGTTTAGAGGTCGGGGCAGTTGTCTATCTCAAACCTGCACCATTGGTTGGCGTTCAAGCTTCAGGGATCGAGGATTGCAAGGATTTTAAATAAGAATAGTAAATGCAGACATAACCCCCGTATTTGGAAGATAGGTGCGGCACAGTTTTTTCCTGTGTGACCCTTTGTCCAAACAAACTAAACTGATATTTATCTATACAAATAGTGGCAACGGTTTACCTGTTGGCTGTGAGGATTGCACATTCCCCAAACACAAACAGGATGGTGTTCGAGACAAGGTAAAATCAGGATACTGGATGCTGAGTTTCAAGGCAGTTTTTCAAAAATCCCAATTCGCCTCCTCATATGATCTTGTGCCATACTAGGAATGATGTCAACATAAGCCCGTGGTAATTTATAATGTCGATTTGCACTTCACGCAGTGACAAAAGGGGGAAACTTTACGTTGGAAGTTCGTGTTACACTAATCTCTCGCGAGGAAAGAGCAAACAGGACTTCAAAGACAGCATGTCGAATCCTGGCCTTTAACTAGTCCTGGATACCTACCAACGATTCCCCTGGCCCTTGTTCCAAGCTCCTCGTAGGAGGATTGCACTCAAACAATAGTTCACGTGGAAAGGGTATACATATCTTCGAATGACCTTACCGAATCCTGGCTTTTACCCAGTTTCGGCCACCGACCACTGATTTACCTTGTCCATACTTGTTCCAATTCGGAGAAGCGCCCGTCTTTGATGTCATAGAAATGAAAATCCGTTTGGCATTTGGCGTGTTGGAGAACTAGGCTTAGACCTCGTTGAGTGCCAGGTCTTTCTTGATCGTCTGCCGGATGTTTCACACGGACTCTGGAGAATGCAATCAACTCCAGTGATAATCGACAGCAGCTTCAGTTGGAATTAGACGAGGAGTGAGAGTGATTGAATTATGTCCAGATGTATTGGAACGAGATTTATCTGGAGTCGATATCCAGGGTACTTGCCAAGCTAAGAAGGATTTTTTGTCTGGATAAACCAGTTAATCTTTCAGCAATAAGCGAAGAGAATACAATACACCATGCCTCTCGCTCTCCCGTTTCGTTGCTTTTATTAATAAAAATTGCGACCTGCACTCGGTAACATTTTAATTTTTTAAAAAATTTTTTCGAGCAGCGAGTCGGGTGGTTCGTCGTCTTGATATCCATTGGTTGTCTGACATTCTCGTAACATGACCATCACCCATCGCCATTTGATTTTTCTCATGGATTCCATGATATCTCTGACTCTTTTCTTTCCTCCAATATACTATGCTGTCCTATGATCTCTCCATGTAAGGTTGAGCATGATTCTCCTTTGTGCACATTGGATTGTTCTCAATTCAAGGGTCAGTATCTCATGCCAACAAATCCGGTATATTCTACTGCTTGTCACATGGGGTTGAACAGTGACTATTCTTACTGATACGCTATTGCGACGAGGGGAAGTTTTTGTTATCTGGACAATATATATATATATATATATATATATATATAATTAGTAGAATTGTCATCCATAGACATCTGTATCATCATATTACGACGGACAGTGTGGCTATAGACTCGATATCCAATCCTTTGCCCGCTAGGCGGGATTGAAGCTTTCGCTCGAGAGTCCGGTATTCTAGCCCTGCCCAGAACTGGGTGGTCTGTAGTACCTAATTAAACGATATGGTTTTACGCATAATTCATCATCTACCAGAATGCTCAATCCAAGAGTTAGAGGAGCGTTGCATATTTGCTTTTCGCTGACGGGTGTCCTACCAATATATATATATATATATATATATATATATATATATATATATATATGTTAAATTCAAATTGTGTAGTGAACAGAATAAACTATGCTTTCCCTAAAGATATAGTGAGTGCAAATTTTATCTGATACCTTTCGAAATCTTCATTCGAACATACTTACGCACCTTCAAATTTAATAGAGATTGGACCAATACTTCTGATTTTTGTGCGTAACTTTCAGTGTTCAACCTTGTTTCAATACATTTTATATTTTTGTATTCTTCAGTCTTTGGTCTAAATTCTGTCAATCTTGAAACTGTATGAGTATATCAAAATAGACTTTTAGAAATGCATCGGATACTTTTTGGACTCAGTGTGAGTGTAATAATCGAAATATTTGTCGTTGATAAGACGTACCAATAAAAGAAATTAATGAGATGGAAAGATGTCTATCACCCCAGCGTATTTCACTATTTGCAGTGTAGTCGAACCCAATTCCAGAGAGATAAAGCTCACGGTAACTGAAACCAATTAATCAGGGTAATGCGTGGCTGCCTCAAATTAGAATCTTTGTTGATATCTCTGTATCTGTTTCCTTCATTTGATTCCATTACGTCATCTATTCATTTGTTTTCAAAATAAATGAGTCAGTTTGTTTTGTTTGTTTGTATTTTCATCGTTTCACTGGAGGGGGGGGGCGAGGAAGATAAAATCATCGAAATGCAATAAAAAGTTGTTTTTTTTTGTTTTGTTTTTTTCTCTCCGAACCGACGTCGTTCTGAGAATGTCGTTGGCAAACACAAGATTTTATAGCTTGGTGATAACGATATTCGCGTGATTTAACAGAATGTTGTATAAACTTGGCGCTGGTGATATATCTGTTGTAATTCGAAAGTCGAGATGATCGTAGAATAAAAGCAAATTGAAAACTAACCTGACTCGAATAACGCAGATTGTAGTAACTGTAGTAATGATAGTGTAATTATTATTATTATTATTATTATTATTATTATTATTATTATTATTATTATTATAATAATAATAATAATAATAATAATAATAATAATAATAATAATAATAATAATAATAATAATAATAATAATAATAATAAATCCAACTGAGTGTGACACTAGCTCTGATTCCTTTGGGAAAGGTATGAATCCAACACTTCCTCCATTTTCGATGAAATAGCCTACGGTAGAGTAAGTGGGGCCACTCCGGGTGCTTGTCACCTTTATTTTACCTGTCACGAAACCTCGAAGAACGCTGAGACGAGGGGAAACTGATGTAAGATATGAAGCTCAGGAAGGGGTAGCCGTTGCTATGCTCAGCGTAAGGGCACACATACTTATACCCTTAGTAAACATGAACGTATGGGAACTGGTTAGATTTACCAGGGACAAAGAACTTGATTTGCCCGAAAATGTGCACATTTTTGCCCAAATTACACAGATTAGCCCCAAACTTTGCACTGTTTGCCCGAATTTCGGAGTGGGAGCAGGGGGACATTTGCCCCCCTGCCTGCTTGGTCCGTATGGCTATGCCAATAATGTTTTAGATTCTCACGGATGAACATGAAATGTTAGTAGAAAGTACTAACAGATAATCATTCTATTCTTCATTCCGTCTATTACTGTCAATTTATCTGTTTCAGCTCGTGTGTATTATCTTTTGAGTAAAGGTCTTCTTTTTCTTCTCTTCCACGAAAGGAGATCGTTACATTTTGCTGTTAAGACGACAAAACAACAGACGGGAAAACTCATTAATAACGGGAATTCCAACATTAATCTAACCAAGCCGACAGCTCATTCGCTATAAAACCTTGCAAAGATTCATCACTTAGTCAGCTACGTTTATTAATTCAGCAAATAAAAACGACGAGTTAGTCGATTCCTTTCTCACCGAACACATTTCATGCTGACAAAACTTCGACTATTAAATTACTTTTCTCGTCTAGTGACGCAAATTCTGTGAGATCTTTATAACAATTTCAATTTCTCTTGCAGAATTATCTATCAAGATATCCGTCTAGATGACATCTATCATTTGGTCTTACAAAAGGCTATAAGAGATTTTGGTTAATAAAAATGTTCACTTTATTAGTATGATATTGGTAGTTATTATAAACCATAAACCAAAACTGTCACCAAAAACATAGGTTTCTTCAGTTTTCAAGTTGGTCTGTCTGTGTGGCTAAGCATGCTTGATGTCAAATAACATTCAGTACACAAATTCTCGTAAGATCACCGACGTTAAGCTATGTCAAGCCTAATCATAACATAAATGGGTGACTGCTTGTGCATATGTAGCTACAAGATTCTCCTGCAGCCATTTTAGCCATTCTTTGCCGCCGATTAACAGAGCATCTCGCCAAGATAGGACAGGACAGGACAGGACAGTGCACATGCCCTTTATCATCGCCTGCACCAGGACCGAAACTTTTCTTCGATTTTTTTTTTGTAATGGAGGGGTAGATTTACATAGTAAATTTATGCTAAATCCATCAATTAGTTTATGTACAGCAGTATCCAAGCTCGTTTTTTTTTGTTGAAAATTCAGACTTTCCGTTTATCATTACTCAACAAAAGGCAAGATATATAACCCATTCATAGATCACCCAATTTCCCAGTTTTTTTCATTGATCACCCCTAATATGACATGCTGCCAAAAACACTGGTTATGTGACGGTTTCTACTGAATGATGATCCTGATCAGTTTTATTTTTCATTTTTATTATCTGATGAAGTATTTGAAGCCATTATTGGCTACTATTTGCTTTCCCGATGTTGTAAAGACATCTAAAATTTAAGATGAGGGTAAATAGTTGTCAAAATTAATGCAATGTTAGTGTTGTCTTTCGAACGATTTTACACACGAATGTTCTTTAAGGTATGTCTGCATCACTGAATAATAAATACAATACAAATATTCGGAAATTAGAAATCCCAAATATCTCTGGAACCACTGCCACGGGCTTTATGTAACTTTGCAACAAATCAAAGGGAACCTTACTGCACATGCGTTAACAGGCACTCTCCAGTGATGTCACTGAGACACCATTGATTGATCTTGTGTACTGTAGGGCCGCTGTTTTTATGATGACCTCGCCCACGCATCCATTTCGTGTCATGCAGGTTTTTTCTTTTTAAAACCTGGCGTCAACCCAGGATTATCATCCCCCCCACCTAAATCCAGTAATGACTCCCTGCAACCACTGGATTTTTGCTGTTGGAAGGGAGCAGATTCCAGACCGGGGACAACATCGACATCAAAGGGGGCGAAATGATGCAGTTGTTGGCGATCTCGGAAGAGGACTTTTAGACCGATTCAAAGAGTGGGTTAAGTGTGTAAGGTTTTGAGGGGTGTAATTTGGATTGGATAAAGATGCAATATGGTATAATTTTTCACACAAGATGGCTGGATACTTTTCGGACATGCCTAATATCCACACTTAATTTTCATAGAACCACAATTAAACAATTGATAGCCCTCTGGGAATATAGGTCACTCAGTGTGTCTGTAAGGGATTTCTCATTCAGTTCCCTGTGAATCGATTGAGATTTCTAAGTATATTTGTACGGGTGTGACAAGTAAGTGTAACTGACAGGTGGTAGAATTAAGATGAAAACTCAGTTCTGCCCATGGGCATCAATCATTTAGATACGTATTGGAAATGGTTCAGACATGAATATATAAATATATAAATATACACCAGAAGATGTTTACATAAACAAGACTTGTCACTCAATGGAAACAGTCACATGAACAACATCTTTTGGCTGCATGCTGTGTTTGGGGGGATCAATTGAAAAAAAATGGTTAAGATAGTTATCAATGGATGGATTACTTCTCTCATCTTTCGTTGGTTAGTGATCACTAAAACTATCTGAATTTTTAAGAATATAAACTTGAATGCAGCTGTACACCGAATGAGGAAGAAAAAAACTTTTTCCCTAGTCATAAGGTGCAAATAATGAAAGTTTCAGCCTTCTAGCCTCATTAGTGCAGCATATACATATGTTATTTACATACAGCTAGTCAGCGGGACAAACTTGAAAACTGAAGAAACCTATATGAAAAGTTTTGATGACAGTTTTAGTTGACAGTTTCTGATCTAGAGAGAATTACAAGCTTTAGATCAAATAATACGATTTTATTTTTAATATTCATCAAAATGGTTGATAAGGTCCGGCATTTTGCTCTTTCTTATGTTCATAATGTTTTGACTGCAATGTTGAAATAAGGAGACCACTATATCTACCAACGACAACAAATCTTCAGGAAATCCTCAACAGTTAACCGAAGAATCACTCTAGGTTGGCAAATTTTCGGTAAAGCCAGTCAAACCTTCAAGAACAAGAAAATCCCAAGTCCTGAAGAAAAAGGTATACAACCAGTCAATACTCTCGATAGTCAACTATCGAGCTGATACATTGAAACTAACGAAGACATTGAACTTCAAACTGAGAATCATGCAACGTGCACAGGAGAGAATCATGCTTAACATCAACTGGAGAAACCACAAGACAGCCCAGTTCATTAGAAAAAGAATAGGAATCAGAGATATAATTTGAAACCTCAAATGGCAATGGGCTGGTTACGTTGCAAAAAAAATCAAACAACCGCTGGACACCACAACTCACGACGTGCATCACCATAGAACGTATCCTAAATTGTGGCCAGCAAAATATAACATGAAGTAACGTACTAGACAACCTCAGAGAGTATCGATAGAGAGGTTTGTTGAATCTTAGAGAAGGTCTATGTCCAACGCCGGATACTAAAAGAATGATGATAGATGTATGGACGAGTAAGATAGTCTGACCGTATCATACATAATAAACTCATACTCAATTTGGCCATCTTAAAGAAAGATTGATTTCCTGTCGAATGATATATTATATCTAAGCATTTGAGATGGATATCTTATGCCTGGTGCCGTTTATACATAGGGTTTAGCATACACCGGTAGACAGCGACAGTAGCAATATTCTTTTAAAATGTTCATATCATGTTAGTATTCTATAAATGCATGATGTAAATATTGTGTGTAAAATATGAATAATTTTTTTGTGTTACGTAAAATAAATAAATGTAATATCTTATATGAGATCTTTTTGTTATGAAAACTTTCAGCTTGATTTTTTCAAAACTCTATCCTTCAAAATTGGGTGAGCTCTCCCCCTTTATTTATGAACTGATTTCCATGAAACAAACGCCATTTTGCTGGGAAATGTGTGGGCAAAACACTTCAAAAAGTAATTTAGTGAATTTTCTATTTTTTAACCCTTCCCCAATTTAAAAACTTGGAGTTTTTCAAAAAAAGTCTTTTCAGTTTTTTTCTCTTTTAGAAAACTCCATCAATAAAAACTTTCTACGTATATGTCTGAATGATTTATTCAAATTTCAAATCTTTATCTTGTATTGAGGTTCTGGATATGCTCATTCAAAAATGCCCAAGTATACCTCCAAATTAAAATTTCAAAGTCAATGGGTAGCTAAGATAAAGAGATCTATGAACTGTGAGATCCCTTGCTTCATGCACCACGTCCATTAAAATTCAGTCAAGAATGATTTATTCAAATTTCTTGTTCTTTTGTATTTCCATTTATCTATTCTGCAGGTAAAAGTCCTGTAGTCCGACCTTCTTTTCATCCAACACAAATTTGATCAAACCAATTTAGGTACTGAACAGACAGAAATAGTATTTTTCAACTGTTAGCAATTCTATGGTGTTGTTTTCATATTTGTATACTTCTAATTATGAACGCCGTCTGGAAGAGAAAATAATATTTTGAGTTAAAGTTATGGACATCTTATTCGGTCTCTTTTTTCATGAATATTTTTTTGCGCCCAAACTTTCTGCATAAATGAGTTGAGAACGAAGTGGAAAATATGGGAAGGAAAAAGACAAAAACATGAGAGTTGAGAAACGGGGAGGGAAGGGAAGGAAGTGAAAAAAAAGAAGAAGAGGAGAAAGAAGTGGTGGAAGGAAAGACGGAAGGTGGGGGAATTAAGAGGAAGACAGGATGAAGCGTGAATGAAACAAAATGAAAAACAAAGGGAGGGAAGTAAAAGGAGGAAAATAGAAAAAAAAACAAAAGAAAAAATGGAGAAAAAAGTAAGAAAGAAAGGAAGAAACAGATATAGAAGAAAAAAGAGAGAAATAGAAAAAAAACAAAGAAAAGAAGAAAGAAAGGAGGAAGAGAGGGAGAAAGATACAAGAAAGGAAAAGGGAAATAAATATAGAAGGAAAAACAAAGGAATGAAAAAAGAAAGAAAAGAAGGACCGAAAAGAAAGAGGAAGAAAAATATAAGAAAGAAAGGAAGAACGAAAAAACGAAAGAGCTGATGAGGAAAGAAAGAATCGAAGACGGAAGAAGAAAAGAAAAGAAGAAACAAACAAATAAATAAAAGCATAACAAATAAGAAATGGAAGGTGGAGGGTGTGGAGGGAAGAGTGGAAGGAAAGAAAAAAAGAATAAAGAAAAAAGGAATGTAGAGTAAAGAAAAGGAAGATGATTACAAAAAAAAGGCATGAAAGAAAAGACAAAGGAAAGTTTGGAAACAAATAAATAGAGAAGAGTAGAAGACTGGGGAGGGATGAATGGGGCGAGGGGTGGGGATTTGAAAGAGAAAGAAAAACAGAAGGAAGAGTAAAAAAAGAAAGAGTAAAAAGAAGGAAAATATAAAAAGGAATGAAAACTAGAAAAGTTGCACAAAGAGAGAGAAAGAAAGACGAGAAGAAGGAAGGGGGTGTTGAAAGAAAGAAAGAAAGAAAGAATGAAAGAAAGAACAGAACAAATAAATAGATAAAGGAAAAAAGACAAAAAAGAAAACATACCGTAGAAACAGAAAAAGCACAGGATGAACGAAGGTGGGGGTCAAAACAACGAGAGAAGGAAAGGAAAGAAAGGAAAAAACAATCAAGAAGAGAAGAGAAGAAAGAAAAAAAGTGAGCCAAGATTCGTAGACAAACAATACCAAACATTCCTTCCCGTGTCTCCTCCCAGCCCAGAACCCGACCCCTAAACCAATCCTAGTTCATCCTGGCGAGCAGCGAGCGGCTTTTCACCACGACCATCCAACAAGACACGATATAAGTAACATTTAATCCCCTTCCTCAGTCCGTTTTCTGGCTTCGGTGCTTTTAATTTGATGTAACGCAGAGAAAAGCGGACTAAACTGTGTCGGGGGACAAAGCAGAGCTTGCACCGGAGCCAGAATGCAAGATGACCACTGAACGAACTATAGCAGAGTTCATAATCGGATTACGTAGACCAGGAGAAGGATTAAGTTGGTCGGTATTGGGATGGACTGAGGGCCAGAGAACGGGCTGACCATCCGAAACATATACAGATACACTGGACATTCAAAGAAGACGGAATCTGTGATAGCTTTTGATGACATCGGTGGCCATATTTGGTTCCAGAGCAGATATCTTATCAAAAGGGTGCGGTTCAATAATATACTGCTGGAGCAGATCCAAGGAGGTTTCATGGAGCCTTGACCCCACTCCCTGCGCAGGCAAATGACAATTATATTTTCAAATATCTAGTTAAATAAATGTATAACAACCCCCCAGAAACATAAGTAATAATAGATTGATCATTATAACTAAAATCAATAATTTGTTTTCATTTAAAATAAGTCTTCAATCTTTATCGTGATAATTTTTCTATTCATTGTTTCTGTGGTAAATTCCTTAGATTAATCTTATACTTTATTTTTTTGTCAATTCTCTTGCAAGGGAACTATGATTCAAATGTTTGTCAAAATGTCGGGTCATACATAACATTCTAGATTTTGATGTTTTAAATTCGTTTTCTTATTCGAATTTTTCTTTGTAAAAGTAAATTTTCCCATCCAGATCATCTATTTGGACCCTCGACTCAAAACCCTGAGTCCACCTCTACAGTAGTGATTGTTTCAGCATATTTGGATTCTGACGGTGATGTAACACTGACTTCCCATTATTGCATAAACTTGTTACGGAATTGAATCTGACCTTGACTGCAATGATAAAACACTTGTGTAAATAAAGGGATCTTTCAAAATGAATGGGGATATCTATCATTTCCCTGTAGTTTCGGGTCTTTCATTATTTTTGAAAAGAGAAACCAACCACTTAAAGAGTATTGCTATATGATATTCTGAGGTGATATGAAGAAATCAGATATTGCAAACCATGTATGATTGGTGAAGAGAGTGCGTAGTTTTTTTTCTTGAAAAATAATAGCCAAGATAACGCATTGAAAGTATCCATATTTACGAGAGCTGCACCTAACTGTAACTCCAGGTCTCTTTGTGTCACTCACGAACAATTTCACCCTCATCACAGTTCACAAAGTTATTGACCTCTGCTCCCAGAACGACTTCAGACAAAAGTGAGACTTGAAACTTAAACCGAATCGATTATTCAACTGGACTGCTCCATTTATGCACTTGTAACTCTGTCGAATAAGAAGTGGTTGAAGATGGCATCATTGAAGTGATCAAAGTGTAATACAATGATGCAGAAGCCGTGGTAAGGGCTGCTGTTTGAGCCGTAATTTAGTTTACCGATGTTAACAAAAAGAATAAGTAAAGGAAATAGTTTAACATGTGGTGAAAGGTAATGTATGTCAATCAGTCCTGAAAACGCAGGGAAAAAGAAGACATTATCAAAGTCACCGGAGATGGCCGAGTTTGAAAGAAACTAATATCTCTTCTCGTTGGTGGGAGTAAAGAAATCTTAGATTCGACGAGAGAAAAAAAAACAACTTCAAGACAAAACATTCAACTTGGTCAGTCTGCCGTGAAGCATAAGAAGCAGAGTTGGCATTTTTGTTGGGTCATAGAAAGGGATAAAAACGAGAGGATAAATGTTGAGCGGTCAAAAGTGAATAGAACTGCTATAACTTTGAATTTGGGTTTGCAATTTGCTTTTTTGACATTGAATTTTCTCTCAATTCAAAAACATATTCCGTGGGATTTATGGTATGCATTTTGCAAAAGGTCCGAATAGGAACATCTTGCAAATCCGTTCCAGCGTCTTTACAGTTGGGGAAAGATACCCCTGGAGTTTAATCGGGAACTAGGATGAATAGAAAGAATTTTCCGATTACATCATGTATGTCTCAATATGATTTTATCAACCTATGCCAGTGCATGTGGGAAACAAACTTCCTCTCCAGAGGTATTCATCATTTTGTGTCTCACCTGCATTCCCTTTTCTCACTTCTAGATCATGTGTGCCCCATCTGTTCGTTGTAAATCAAGTAGGTCTCGCAATGATGTCCCCGCTGCACAGGTGATGACTCTTGTACAATGAAATTACACAATGCACATGTGCTTTTTATCCAACTTGGCCAGAGAATTTCACGTAAATACAATTGGTTTTGAATCTCGGATGTGCGAATTACTTCAATTGGGGAGGAGGAAAAAACTTCTAGGGTGCAACACACACTTGATGGAGGCCAAAAAGACGTTGTAAGAAAGCCAGAGAGATAAGAATATTAGTCAAAAGAATCCATGAAATAATTAAGATGCATCATCGTAGAACTTCAGGCAAAACTCGTATGGCCAGACATTCAAGATTGCTGGAATATTTGACTATCTCTGACCGATACAAGAGACTGGTGTTCGGGCTCAGGAAAAGCCAGGATGCAGAATGCAGATTTTCTATGTAAGCAATCCCCTCTTGGAATAATGGAGCAAAGTAATCTTCCGACTTTTATTTTTCCTCAATTTTGCTATTGTTCATGCTGAGCCAAACTAACTAAATAGCAATATAAGGAAGGCCGAAAACATATCAACTGTAATGTTTGAATAAAAAACAACAAAGATGGCGATATTCTCGTAGAATAATCAGAAATATGTCGGCCAATCGACTTGAGCATGACCACTGACGGATGAATGAAGTCTGTGCTCTCCTCAAATGGCGATGGGCAGGCCATGTTGCAAAAATGTCAGATGAACAAACAATAGACATCACGACTCACAACATTGATCCCCAAAGTTCATATGCAGAACTGTGGAGAGCAAAATATAAGATGGCGTGACCAAATAGACTTGTTCAGAAAGTACCGGCTCCGCAACGTCCATGATAGGGTAGTCTGGTGAATTCTCAGGAAGGTCTATGTCAAATGAAGGACGCTAAAAGAATGATGATGATGATGATGATATCAACTGACTTTTATTTTTTGGGCATGAATTTTGTCACGGCCAAATCGAGTCGGCACAATGTTTACAAATAAAATGAAAATTAGCCAAACATATTTTAAAAATATATTTTCGATCATCATCATCATTACTGTCTTGTTGTCCATCGTCAGACATAGACCTTCCCCGGGATTCGACACACATTTCTGTCGTGAGTATCGCAGAGCTTATGTTTTCTGACCCAGACTGTCTCACCATGTTGGCCACATTTGATCACTGGGAATCCGTGTTGTGAGTCGAGATGTCCATTGGTTGCCAGTGATTCTTGCAACATGTCCAGCCCATTTCCATTTGAGTTTCCTGATGAATTCTATTATGTCTCAGACTCCTGTTTTTTTACCTAATATATGAATATGATTTTTTTCTATTTATTTTGTATCAAAATTGACAGACTGAATTAATTGTCATATGATCGATATTTATTCAAAGTTCATTAAAAGAACGCTGCTATAATGTACAAAATTAATCAACTATTTACTTCTCATAATACAAAATGAAGGGGTCAGAAATGAAGACGAGATTATGGATCATGTCTTCCATAGTATATGTTCGTGACATCTCCCATGTAATTGACTCTTACCTTTAGCTATGAGCTTTGATATATGGGGACCCTCAACGTCATCCCAATGAATATCGAGCACGTACTGTATGCTCTAGTAAGCTGTTGTTGTTTACGGATATCCAGGTGTCGGTCGGTTTCCAGGATCTGCTGGTGGAATTTTACCGAAGTGGTCTTCAAGCTCACTGGTTTCAATGTTAAAGTAGTTTCTTCGGTTTCCAACGGTTTGGCCCAAGCAGTGAGAACAACTCATCGTATTTGGTTTGGGCCTTTTTTCCCCGCTCCTTCTACTTAAGTTTGTTTACTGTGGGGGAAGAAGAGGTTCAGACCGTTGACAGTATCTTTAACATCATTTTGATCATGTCGCATACATATAAAAGCTACTTTGACTTGACACACAATACTATGACAAAAGATGGGAAAAAACAACAGATCATGGCGTTAGATAAAATTACCGTTCACCAAGTTTTATACCAATTGAGTTTTTGCAGCGATTAGCAGCTAACTTTTTAGATTATATCATATATTTTTCGATGCGTTTCCATTCTGTAGATTATTTGTGGAATTCGTGGGAACCCGGACTATAAAGGTTTTGTGAATTTAAATAATTAAGAAAAAAATAAGTCTAAAAATATACCCTCCATGAAATATTTTTCAATTATTTCAACATATAATACCATCACGCAAAAAGTATTTTTATACGTAGATTCATATAGCAAATAAATATGAATTGATTTCTTTTACTATATAATTGAGTGTTTTCAAACAAAGAAAATGTTTTAACCTTTTCTTTTTACGCTAAGAATTAACTGCTCCAAGAATGAAATAAGTATCTCGAGAAATATTTCGGGAACCTTTGTAGAAATTATAACGTAGTAGTTATATGTAGCTTAGAATGAGCAATGCTTGTTATCTCGAAAAATCATTTTTAGCCACAGGAAGACACTGCGCATTGGTTCTCGTACGAAGTTGAGCAACGTCGAGCCTGGCCAGTACCTAGATGAGTAACCATCTTCGAGTAATAAGCGCCTGTAATTAGTTGAAATCCATTCGTTAGGGTGAATATTCAGTTTCTTTAGTATGAAATACCGTGTGCATCTTCAGTCTACAATGCTGTTGTTTCATTTCTCGTACAGGAAAGATATCAAGAAGATTCAGTTTGGCATTTCGTTGGACGACGGAGAAACAGGAAGCGACAATTGTATTATTACAATGGCTTCATAGCGAATGGCTGATTCTAGAAAGAGAGAAGGAGACAGTCTGCAATTTCAAAAGAATTTTTTTAATGGCTAATTTAGAAATTCATAGAATTTCAATGAATAATATTGAATGAAATAAATGACTCGGGAGTTTTTTTTCGATTCGAAGTGGGACATCAATAGATAGGAGGAAACTGATCTAAGCTGACTGAGAGACAGAGAGAGAGAGAAAGAGAGAGAGAGAGAGAAAAGAGATAGGAAGAAAGGGGGCTGTGAGTGAGGAAGAGACGAGAGGGAGAGACATACATACACACTAACACAGGAACACTGAGAGAAAGCTGGACAGAGAGAGAGAGTGAGAGAATGTGAGAGAGACAGAAAAAAAGAGAGGGAGAGGGGGAGAGCAGAGCAAAAGAAACAAAACGGACAGAAAGAGAAAGAGGGAGAGGGAGAGAGAGACAGAGAGAGAGACAGACAAAGTGCATGATATTCACAGATACGTATATATGAACAATCGGCAGATATATATGATATATAATTATGTATATATGTATCTCTTTGCAAATACACAAACAGACACACACACACACGCACGCACACACACACACACACACACACACACACACACACATGTATATATATATATATATATATATATATATATATGAGACCCTCAAAAGAAAAAGAAATTAAGTAAAGAATCACTCTAGGATGGTAAGCCTTTGGCAGAGCAAGCTCAACCCCACAAAAACAAGACAATTAATTCTAAAAAAGAAAGATACACAACCAATGCATCTTCTCGATAGTCACCTATGGAGCTAAAACATGGAATCTAATCGAGAGACTGACCCACAGACTGGGAATCATGCAACGTGCCCATGAAAGAATGATGCTCAACCTGACATGGAGAAGCTACAAAACGGCACAATACATCCGGGAGAAAACAAAAGTTTGAGGCATCTTGGAATCCATTGAAAAACTCAAATCGTAATGGGCTGGCCATGTTGTAAGAATGGCTGACAGCCAATGGACATTATAACAGACAACATGGTTCCCCATAGATCGAATGTACAACCAAGGCCGGCAGAGTACTAGATAAGAGAGAGAGAGAGAGAGAGAGAGAGAGAGAGAGAGAGAGAGAGAGAGAGAGAGAGAGAGAGAGAAAGAGAGAGAGAGAGAGAGAGAGAGAGAGAGAGAGAGAACGGGGGAAGAATGAGGGGATATAATCAGATAGAAATACAGCTGAATAGGAGAATATTTGAGTAGACTAGTACGAGCAGTGATAGATATGAACTTATTCGAATGAATCATTCCAAAACATGCATATTTACATGCATATATATATATATATATATATATATATATATATATATATATATATATATAGATAGATAGATAGATAGATAGATAGATAGATAGATGTAAACAGGTAGAGAAAAACATGGACAGTCTGACATAGATATAGATAGATTAAGAACTCCAGATAATGAACGACTTTGCAGTTATTTTTTTCTTTTTGCATACAAGAAAATGTGTGTCTGGATCTAATGAGGCATGACCGAAAGCGCTCAATCACACTCATTTTGACAATATCTACATTCATTAGATCCAGACACATGTTCTGTTGTACGTAAACAGGAAAAGTTGACTAAAGATGAGAAAAAAAATTCTTCATCTATCGTCTTCATTCAAACATATGTCAATGATATATATATAAGTATATATATATAGATATATATATATATATATAGATAGATAGAGAGAGAGAGAGAGAGAGAGAGAGAGAGAGCGAGAGAGCGAGAGATATTGACAGATTTTGACGGATAGCTGTAAATTGTGTCCCCAAATTTTTTTTCGTTGTCGACGTTAGATGGTATCGACAACGTTTGATATCAGAAACAACCGAAGCTATCCAAGTTGGCAAAGGGTTATATACTTTTTAAATATATATATATATATATATATATATATATATATATATATATATATATATATATATATATATATATATATATATGTATATATATATATATATATATATACATATGTTTGCATTTGTGTGTTTGTCTGTATGTATGTGTGTTCCAGCGCTTCAGGCCATACCTTGTTGTCAACTTACTTGAAAATCGACATCAGAATTCCACCAGCTCCCCTCTACAAATGTTTGCTTTCGATTTTTGGAAGAAAGAAAAAAAGCTTTTCCGATCTTCAACGTTTATTTTAACCGGTTTATTAATACAATGCAGATTCTCTTAAATCTAGATGTTTCTAAATGTTTTGTTTGTTTATTCTAGATTTTTAACGTGAGGGAAACGCCAGCGATGTCATAAATATAATTTATTCTAATCACATTTTTCTTTCAATTACACGACTTCAAATTTTGACGCTACGACTGTTCAATAATGACTGCGACGGAGAATTTCAATTAGCTCTATTAGAGAAGATTGCTGCTCATTGTATCATAAAAATTATCTTATCATTGTGCTTTAAGAAAATTCCAAATCAGTCTATTTTTATCCATCGAAGATGAAAGAAATCAATCAACTTTTTCATCATATCGCATTTTTCGTTATATTAAGACTGCGACACAAATGCACGGAAACACATTTGTGCAGTATACGGAGAAGGCCTTGTAAATATTCGAATGTGTCTAAAGTGGGTTGCAAACTCGCAAATTCCCCACTGGTGCAAGAGGTTGAGTTTCGAGCCTGCGAAAAAGTCAAGATTTCAAATGCTTATTTTCAAGGAATGCTTCCCCTATTTCGAAGATTGTTGTATCAGAATTATCAGTACTCAATATTTTCTCATTTGACCTTGTTTACTCTCATTTCACCACTTCCTACACTGAGATGAGCTTGGTCAGCATTGTAAAAACCGTGAACATTAACGTAAGCTTCCCCAGTTTTCAAATTGGATTCGCTGGTTGGCTGGCTATGTATGTATATATCGCTCGCACAGGTCGTTTCAAACGCGCTAGAGGGCTGAACATTTGAGCATTCACTCCTTAACATGTCTGGGGAAAGTTTTAATTTTTATTCTTAGAAAATTCCCCTCAGAATAGGTTTTTCAATGGAGGGGGTAGAGGTTCAATTTACAACAATTTGAGTTTATGCCAAATTGATACCTTACTTTGTGCTCGGTAGCATTCATACTGATTTCTTGAAAATTCGGGTTTTTTTCATCATCTCTCAACAAAAGGCAGGAAAATTAACTCATTCATTGATCACCCTTTCCTCCCAATTTTTTGATTAATCACTCCCTACACAGCATGTTACCAGTAGACATTGGTCATATGACCGTTTCTAATGATTAACTAACCTAACCCGTATTTGTACGTCTTCAATCCAGCAACCTTGGACCTAGAAAAAAATAGAAAATAGATTTAATGGACATTGCAATGTCAATTGAATATTTTTCCATATTACTAATTGATCCAATCAATATGGAAAATATAACGTTATTTTTGAAGATAGACGGAAAAATAGTAATACTTCATGAGAGAATCATGCTCAACTTTACATGGAGAGATCACAAGACAGCACAGTATATAAGGAAGAAAATGGGTGTCCGTGAAATCATAGAAACTATTAAAAAGCTCAAATGGCAATGGGCAGGCCATATTGCAAGAATGAAAGACAACCAATGGACATCACAACTCACAACATGGATCCCCAGTGATCACATGAGAAACTGAGGCTGACAGACCACAAGATGAAGAGATGAACTTGACAGATTCAGGAAATACTGACTCCGCGACGCCCATGATAGAGAATTGTGGCGAATCACGCAGAAGGTCCATATCCAACGACGGACGTCAAAATACTGATGATGATGATGATGATGATGATGATGATGATGATGATGAAATATGGAAAGTTGTCAGCATTCTTCAAACCAGTTCCAAACAGCAGTTTGGTTTTAAGTATACGGTCCAAGGAATCGGTTTATAAACTGATAATTAGTGTTTGAACCGTGGTTTGAATCAAAATCGAAGAACTCAGGTGACTGATTCACAAATTAATGGTAGCAAATTTGATAAGTGCCGGACCTTTGGAGTTACCGGATTATAGAGTGCCAGACTAGAATGGTATTGTCTGAAGAAGATTCATTTACAATAACAACTTGTACCATTGCCGTAAAGAGATAACAGGTTGGTGCAAAAATAATAGCGAGTTTTTTCTCGATCAACTTTAACGTAGTATATTAACGTAGTATATATCAGCTTTGACTAAAAGTGATTAATAAAGAGAAAAACCACCAGAACCTATATTTTTGGCCACTAGAAACAAGTCCGTTTATTCTGGAAGCACAGAATTCTAGGGTCCTGGAACTTTTGAATTCTTTGAAGGCTCTTCAAGTTACTGCTTGTTTGTTGAAGACCTTCCCTTGAAGAAAGTGGTCGAAAAATTTGAAAAAGTGTTAGTTGATCAGAGAGATGTCTAACTGTTGAATGGTCAACATTTAGTTCCTCCGCAACTTCTCGAGTAGTTTTGCATTGATCCATCTCAATAATGACCGTCCGTTGCATATTATCGATTGTTTTCGTTTCAAAACTTGGAACTTATGTTGAGCTCTACGATCATTGACGGTCCCCTGGCCAAATACTTGATTGATATTACCAGCAGTTTCCCATGTTTTACGTCTGGTTTTGAACTCATTAAACAAATTTGCTGGGATTTGTTATTTTTTTCATCTTTGATTTGACAGCTTCAAATAAACCATAATAAATATTGAAAAGAAAACTTTCAATTTGAATGGATAGAAAGAAGTTCACACTCGAAAATGGTATATTCCATTAACATTGTTAAATGATACTTTATTCCAAAATAAGCATCAACGTTTATAACAACACAAACTGTAATTATTTTGGCACCAACCTAGTATTTTGCCATTATTATCAAATGAATTCATACTTCCCAGATAACCCCCATACTCCTGAGACACAACACTTTAAAAGACGTAAAAAAGCAAAAAGTCCAAGTAAAAAATTTTTTTACTGGAATCTGAGACAGTATCTGCTGATGATAATTAAGAAAATATTATCAGTATAATCCGTATTATTATTTATTAGATGAAGTATCGGTAAAAATACAGAAAGTGAACTACCGTTTTATAAAACTTTGCACCCCTGCCCCTCATTTGGGGCCCATCCAGCGTTTTCAAATCACTCCTCTCACCTTTCCTCGCCTACGCCCCTGACCTAACATTTTATTGATTTTGATTACTTTTTACCTTCATGTTAATTTTTAGCCTCTCTTATCAAAACATTGACGCCATTTGCTCGTAGCCGTAGATTAATAGCTTGAGTCAAAGTTGTGACAAAAACAAGCGAAAAATTATGATGACAGTAAAACATTATCAACTGTCTGTAATATACGTAATATCAGTGAAAGTTAAAACATAAAAGAGAATAATATCAAATTAATGGATTTATTTTCAAGAAGCTGGGAATAGGATCAAGGGAAAACATTGACGATATTGATGATATTTTACTCTATGATTTATTTCTGTTTAAACAGAATAATTTCTTAACTTGAATCTGTCTCTAATATATGCAATATCGGATGATGCCATAGACAAGCATAAATTATGATCAAAACTCACCAACCCCGAAAAACGACAATATCATGGGTGTATCGGAACTCTTCGATTCAGGGAGGTAGAGGGCCTGATTTGCCCGAATTTTCGCCCAAATCAAAACCCAATTTCTAATTTCCAATAAAATTACTCAGATAGTATAAATCACTCAACTTTGAAGAGATATTGTTTTCCTTCCCTTTCTTCGCAGCAAAAGTATAAATTGTTGGAATTT
Source organism: Thysanoteuthis rhombus (assembly GCA_963457665.1). Taxonomy (NCBI): domain Eukaryota; kingdom Metazoa; phylum Mollusca; class Cephalopoda; order Oegopsida; family Thysanoteuthidae; genus Thysanoteuthis; species Thysanoteuthis major. Next base: position 4,822,150 of record OY735225.1, read on the forward strand.
TCTTCAGTGTTTTGTTCGAATTCGGGAGGACATGTATCTTCCTGGATTATGTATGTTTTAGACAAACATGGAGATGCACCAATGAGATTATATCTTATAGATAGACACCAATCAAATTTAGTCTTCCAACTGATTTGTGTTTTTTGAATCAAATTCAACAGAAATGTTTAACAACAATAAGGGCAAAATAAAACAAAATTCTGGAAGAATTTTTGAATTTTATATTTTCCCTTTTCGTTTAATCAATATTTCCTATAATCTTGAGAAGAGTTTCTCGCATTATTGAACTTATTCTCCTTCTAATCTTTGCGGTCCCTAAAACATGTCAGCAGAATGGGAGAATCTGGTATGGCAGACCATATCTGGAAGAAAAATGTGTGTACTACCCTCTATGGATGGAAGTCCAAATGATTGAGAACTCCATCAGAAAATGAGAAGACCCACGGAAGAAGCGTACATAATTTGCCGGCTACATACATAAGTCAGAAGTACATTAAATCCAACTCAGTCTGGCTTTTGCCGCTTAACAGGGACATGGTATAGAAATCTTTGTCTAAGAAAGAAATGAGTGACAGATAACCTCAACCCTATTTTGATGCAAACATGGGAAAATCTCTTAGCTATTATTTTACCATTCTCACTTGGCACTAACCGAAAAAAAAGGGATCCCTGTTACTTACAGATAGCACACTTAAAGAAAGCTGAGGAATGCATCAACCAAGACGTTGCGAGAACAACAAATGTAACAAGAAAAATGAGTTAAATTACCAGAAAAACTCCCCAAATCATTCCATCGATATTTGTTTAAAAAGGTTCATAAAGAAGTCTATCTTAAAGTCCAATCATATCATCATTCGGGCAATTCTCGTGCCAAAGGTGCATGTTTGGGAGCAGTTTGCAATGATTTTAATATAAAATAATCTTCCAAAATTAAGGAAATAAGGCTTCGAAGTTCCTTTGTTACTTTTCTTCGGTGTTGCAAATATAGATATGTGACATATGAATATTCATAATTCTGAAAAGAGAGAGTGTCAATGGAAATGATTTGAGAAACTATGAAAGATCTACAATCTGTTTTTTTCTAAACTTTTTTCATTGTTCATCTTTATCCGATTTCTGGAGAACTGCTGACCCCCAAATCTTCAAGCACAACACTGCACATCCTTGTGAGATGACTAATATATTTGACGAATGTCAAATTTGAACAATGACCCGTTGTTGAATAATCATGGTGTACATACACACGATGACGCACACATATCTTCAATTGTAGATAGATGATAGATGCAGGAGAATTTGACCTTTGGCATATTCATGACGCCCGTTATACATTGAATGTGATTATCCATCCCTTGTATGCGTCATCCATTGAAGAGAGGAACCTTCCAAATATTGTGGGAAACAACCTCAACAAAAGTACCTCACGGATGATAAATAAACCAGTGTCAAAGTTACAGCAGAAACCTGGAAGAGCCAATCTGCTTTTCTACCTTTCCCTTCTCCATTTAATTTCCCTTTGCAACGAAAGAAGAAGTTCACTCATATCTGTCACCAAAAGTTCTCCATCAGTTCCAATGAAATTTTGTGGTAGGCTTGACCATAAGGCGACCAAAAACTAATTGCATTTTTGGTCGAGTCCAGCAATTTCTTTCCGATTGAGAGAGTTTTTTTTCATTTAATATTTATCCGTATTCACTCACGATTATCCATTCAATATTTCAAAACGTTATCAATGAATTTCAACGGCATTTTGTGGGAAGTTAGGCGATGGACAAAGGAAGTGATTGAATGTTGAGGCTGATCCAGGAATCATTCAATTGAGAGATTTACTTTTCATATATTCAGACAATAGTCCAGAATTGTGGAAAATCGAAACTTCCACTTTTAACTCACGTCCACTGGAGCTACATAACCTGATTTTCATTCAGCTTTTAGTAAGTGTTTAGTGTTGGTAGAGTTATGTGCTCTTGGGGATTTTTCCATTTCATATAGTCTCCAAAAAAAAAGAACAATAGTAGAATCCTAGTTTACGTGCGTGAAATAGGGATATATCTAGTTAGCCATATAATGACCATAGGTTTACAAATTGATGTTTCAATGAAAGAAGAAACGGTGGTAAATACATGCATAATGTGTTTATTGCTTTATTTGAATTTAAGTATGGGATTTTTTTTATTTGGGCCCTATATTCAACGTCAAATGGGCGGATGTTAAGGATTTGTTTTGGATTTAAGTTGTTTCTTTTATCTGTTGTCGTTGAAAGAGAATAAAACGCTGAATTATACGATGGGGATAATCTTGTAAGCCTTAGTTCATTTTAAGGCCCACAGGAACAATTTCTATTTTACGCACTTGAAATGAATTTATACCGATCACCTCTCTTATCATATGGAACCAACACGAGAACTCTTTACCAGCGATAAATCTGCATTGTTTTCTAAGGACTGAGGCAGAAATTACCCGATAAAGAGAGAGAGAGAGAGAGAGAGAGAGAGAGAGAGAGAGAGAGAGAGAGAGAGAGAGAGAGAGAGAGAGAGAGAGAGAGAGAGAGAGAGAATGGGGGAGATGGCCTGACTGACTGAGTTTGAACAGAATTATGAGAATCAAAAAGAAATAAAAATACAGGAAAATACAAAACAAATCTAATGCTGCCACCTGACTGCGTTTATTAGAAGATCAAAGGGAAATAATTCAGCGGTCGAGTTCAAAAGATAGATATCTCACCCTTTTTAGACGAGATATCTCTCTATCGATTTATATAACTTATCTATTTCATATTGATTACGTTCTCTCTTGTAAGTATCTCAATGTTTTTATATTTATGAACATATCTCTTTACATCTATATTGGTCTTTCTCTCATCTTATCTATATCTGTTTCAGGTTCTTATCTATCCGCCTATCCCAATCTTTTAATATCTATCGATCTATTCATCTACCTATCTATCAAAGGAGGGAACACCTGCAGAATCTTTGATCTCTCTCTCTCTCTTTCTATCTCTCTCTCTCTCTCTCTCTATCTCTCTCTCTCTCTCTCGTTTCAAAATCAATTTAGGTTAGGGTTTTTGTTTGATTTTTTAAAAAAATACCGTATCCTCTTTGCTTTCCTTCATTCCTTTGTTCCTTTTGATAAAAAAAAATCAAAACGGTCATTTATACCATTTTTTCCCAAAATTTTCCATTTTTGACAAACTTCGTTTGTTAACTTTGAAAATTACTCTGCGCCACTTTCTCTTCAACTTCGTTTATTCCCTTGTAATAAGTGTTGTATTTTTTTTGATTGCATTGTGAAGGAATCACGATTTTTCTTTCCCTATACAGCCAGAATCAACTTACTCTCAAAATTTTATTCAGCCTCCAACTCAGTCTGTTCCTGCAGTCATTCTGGAGTATGTTCTCCACTGACAGCTGCCATCAGCACTCACTGAGCCCGGCGGTCTCCTGCAGTTCTGTCGTGGCGTTGGGTGACTTGAATCCAAGATAAGCTTTTAAGAACGAATAAAATAAAATCTACTTATTTTCAATGGTACAAGCGGCGAATTCGCACATTTTTAATCTCATTACGTAAGAATTTTATGTGGATATTGATTTTTTATTCCCCAAAGCAAAGTTTGTAAGGAATGATAGCCATTCTCTTTACTTTTACTCATGAGCAACCAAAAACAACACTCATTACCTCGGACTAAAAACCACGTCGTACGTCGTTATCAAAGCTTTTTTTCATTTGGACAGTGCAGAAAGAGGTCTATATAATTAGATTTGGCTCACCGAATCGAAAGAGATACGAGTTAGAGTCTCATCGGGAGCTTATCTTTCATTTCCAATTCAGGCTGTTTACCAACGACTGTACAGTGACGGTCTAAGTGACTGCGATAGAAAGCAACTGAAATTATGATGAAAGAAATACCAGCGAAGGACTGATAAGGGCTGACAACTGCAGTGATAATTAAATTCAATATGATAAATAGAAATCTATTTTGGAAGAAAAATGGATGAATTATTGAGTACCACAGTACCATTGCAATCGAATGAGTTATTATGGATTAGAAACTGTCATGCAAAACTGCCCCTGGAACTATCAACATAGATCTCTTCAGTTTTAGGCGGACCTGGAGGGCTGTTTATCTATCTATGCATCGTGCAGACAAGCTGCACGAGTTGAGATAGTGGAACGACAATTCAAAAAGTTATTCCCGAATATATCTATTAAAAAAAAAAACTGTTTCCTTTCGGCCCTTTCTTTAACATCACGCTAGATAGGTCTTTAGTGCAGGTTCCAATTTACAATGTGATTTTATGCTTAATCGGCCCTTCACTCTGATCCCAGCTGTATTCAAGGTTTTTAGTCGGAAATTCAGATCTTTTTCCATTGATCACTGCCAAACAAAAGGCAAGACAAGTAACTCTTACATTGATCACCACTTTTTCCAAGATAAATCAGTTGGCAACCCGAATGCCGTGAAAAGATATTGGTCACAAAAAGACGGTTTCAATTGGGTGACTAACCAGATTTGTTGCAAAAAAGTGATTATTATCCGTTTTAGATTGAAGCGCAATTGTTTTAAATCATTTGAGAAAAAAAAATTCAAAAAATATTCTCAACAGCTTAACTGGAAATGTCTCCAACTTTCTATAGAATCATCATCATCATCATCATCATCATCATCATCATCATCATCATCATCGTCTTAGTGTCCACCGTTGGACAAAGACCTTCTCCAAGACCTCTCTATTGTGAGGGTTATGGAATCGATTCTCTCTTTACATATCTAGTTCGTCACGCCACCTCATATTTTGTCAGTCCCGGTTTCGCATGTGATCTCTGGGAATCGACGGTATGAGTCGTCTTCTCCATCAGTTGTCAGACATTCTTGCAGCATGACCTGCTCATTACCATTTACGACTTGTTCTATGATATCTCTGATATCTCGAACTCCTGTCTTTCCTCTTGCATACTGTGCCGTGTTGTGATCTTTCCATGCAGAGTTGAGCATGATTCTCCCATGTGCACGTTGCACGGTTCTCAGTCTTTTAGCTAACTTCCATGTTTCAGCTCCATAGGTGACTATAGCAAGGGTGCATTGGCTGTATATCCTTTCTTTTAGCACCAACAGAATTTCCTTATTATTGAAGGTGGAGTTTTCCCTGCCCAAAACTTCCAACCCAACGTGATTTTTCGCTCGGTTTCTTCTTCTTTTGAGGGTTCCATGGAGATTTGTTGTCCTAGATAGATGTAGAAGTCTACTTTCTTCAGTTTTGCGTCTTCGATTTTGACTTTTGTGTCCTTGTCTTCAACTTATTTGTTGTACATGATATTTGCTTTGCTGAAGTTCATGTTAAGGCTAACTTTCTTGCTTTCTTCGTTCAGTCTGTCCAGCATCATCTGGAGGTCATGAAGGTTCTCAGTAAAAAGGAGGTTATCGTACGCAAATTTGAGGTTGCTAAGGTATTTGCTGTCTTCTTTGATTCCTTTATTTTCTGTATGTAGGTTCCAGAAGATCATCTTGAGGCAGGCTCTGAAGTGTTTAGGTGAGCTGGTATCTCCTTGTTTTACCCCTTTTTCGAACCATATACTGGGCCTACGAGTTGTTGAATGATAGCATCAGTAACGTTGAGGATATCCACTGAGTCAAAGGCTTTCTTAAAGTCAATAAATGCTATAGTGTGTGATATTTTATATTCTGCTGCTTTCTCCTTCGGTCAATTTTACCGAATTGAGGTGAATGGTTGAGTAGCTTCTTCTGAAGCCAGTTTGTTCTCATGGTTGGTTTTCATCTACTGTTTTAGTGATTTGGTAATTAATTGCCGGCGTTTTCCATTGAAAAATACCAAAAGTAAAGTAAAAAAAATACAATACATCTAGAAATATCTGAATTCTGAAGGATCTAGATGCAGTTGATAAATTTGTCAAAATTATGCTAAAAAATGCCGCCTTCCTGCAATTTTCTTCCCAAACTCAAAAGCACGATTTCTACAAGGGATCTAGTGAAGTATTGACGCAAATTTTGAAATTTGTAGACAAAACGGCATGGCCAGAACCGATGGAACACACAGTTAGATGCGCATATAAAAAAAAGGATGGAACCTTTAGCTACCTCTGGTGGCTATGATTTTTCAATTCATGTAAATACACATAACACGCACACACACAGACACAGAAACACACACATACACATATATATATGTGTGTGCATGTGTGTGTATGGTGAGAGTGACAAACTCATAGAGACAGAAAGGTGACCTCCAAATTGAAATTTTCCAAAAATTATTATTCTTAAACATACTCTGAAGTCCTATATGTAATCCCTAAATTTTTGATGGCCATAACTCTAGTTGTCCTTGAGATGTGCCGTGACTTACAGTCATTCGGTGACTTACAGTAATCTTAAATCGACTTTTGATCAATCTTGAAAAGTGCATGCCACTCAAAATATTGTTTTTTGGTCAAAAGAATGTTCAACAAAAACCCGGAGAAGGGTCCTGGTAGAATGTTCACTAAGCTCCAACAAAAAATTAATAGCTCAGAAGTTCCCACACCACGTCAAAAATATCGCTCAGTGTGAGAATATGGGTAGATAACAACAAAACTATTGGCAGATTGATTCAGTAAGCTGTGTAACAATGAGTGTCAGCTGCACACATATTTTTTTTATGAACGGTACAATCGCAGAGCTCAGAGTGCCGGATCTTTTTGAAACCAATTCGTACGTATATAATCTTTTTTTTATTCATTGCATCTCTGGTTCTAAACTCAAAGTTTATTTAACACTTCCAGAATAAACATAAAAGGTATAATGAGTCACGAAACTCCCCCAGAGATTCGCCAAACGCAAACAGGAGGATGAAAAGTAGAAAGGATTTTATATCTTCTGTGTCTGGATGACACCTGGCCTGCTGAAAGAATTTTGCTTCCTTGAGCTGCGCGAAAAATAATTGCCTTCGATCGAAAAAACTAAACAAAAACAAAAAAACGTTGTCTGCCTAAAAATGTCAGTTTATCTACTTAGAAACACGGAAAGCTTTTTTCATTTCGTCATCATCATCAGCAACAGTCTCTCAGTGTCTGTTGTTGGGCAATACCTTCCCCAAAATTCGCCAGACCTCTCTATTACGGGCGTCACGGAGCCAGTAGTATCTAGTTCGTCACTCCTTCTTATTTTTTTGCCAACCACAGTTTTGCATATGATTCCTAGACGTCTATGTAGTTCAGCATTTGTCTGACATTCTTGCAGAATTGTCAGTTCTTATGAATCCTATAATAACCTCAACTCCCGTTTCATCCCTAAGGCTCCAACTTGTGATATCCCAATGCTATGTTGAGTATGATTTTCTCCTCTTCACGTTATATGGTTCTCAGTTTTGTTCAGTTACCATGTCTGTCTATTCAATATGCCTCGTGATTATTTATATGTTTGTCCGTAGTATTCATGAGGATAGGAAATTATTAAATATTAAATATAGAGTATTCTCCTATACACATATATTCTTTCTTGCAAATGTGTAAAAATTTCGCATTCATGTTTGTTGAGCTTAAACCAAAGAATGCAGAGCGACATACTGTTAGGGGACTGTCAATGAAAACTATCCCCCAGAAGTGTTAAAATGTTTTTTTTTCAGTTTTCAAATTAGTCCGTCTGGTCGTCCGTATGGTGTGATCGAAGAACACGTGTCTCATATTTGGAAATATGGCACGAACAGCAGAATCACTCTTCTGGTCTGGTATCTGAACGGAAGTGCATGTAAACAGTGACGTGTACCAACGGAATGTTTCGTTCCTATATAAGAGCTGAGTATGCAAATACCTGGACCGACATTCTGGCCGTATTTGGCTGTGTATTCTTGCCCATGTGATATCTCGAAATGACATTGCGCTAAATGACTGTGACTCATTCCTTCTTGTCTGCTACCTCTTCAACTGACGAAAGAAATTCGGGTCTCAGGCATCAGGAAATGCTCAGTGAGAATCCTTAACGGAGAGCTAGGATTGCTGGGCATTCCACATCCGAGAATGGATTTGTCAGTCGCGCATCAAGTTTTTTTTTTCTACCAGTCTTCTATCGGTCCATTACTTTTCTCCTGGGCCACGTGATTGAGATATCCCCACACACACCATGTCCGCCCATTGGTTCATTTTTTTTCCCTTTCGAACATCTGCAATTTCTCTGCTGATATTCAATAACTTGCCTCCATTTTGTTATCTTGCTTGTTACCGTGCGTGACACGTGAGTGACTTCCCAAAGACGAGCTTTTGGTTTTCTCTCATTCATTTTGAACGAGATTTTTCTTCTATTCTTCCTTCCTTCTCTTCTGGTAGACTTTTTCTTCCAGATATTTCCCGAGTCTTTTTTTTTCAATATACACTAAGCGCTCATAAATAAAATGTCTGGATATTAGAGAAAATGAAAGATGTTTCGTGAGAAAGAAAGTCTGGTGAAGATTGCAATACCAGGACGAAGAAAAAATCGTTTCTAGAAGACATGTAAAAGAATGAAAAGGAAATATATGAAAAAGAGTTTGAAAAAGAAGAAATAATATATGAGATGACGAAATGAATGAGTATAGGAATGTACTGATGAAAATAAAAAATTAAAAAATCAAGAATCAAAAAGAAAATTGAAGGAGCCAGTTATTCGCTGAATATTCGGATGAAAGAAAATAAATGAATAGAAAATGGAAAGGAAGCAGTAGAAAAAGAGAAAATAAGGAAAGAAAGGGAAAAAAAAGAAAGTTAACTAAAACCGGGAGATATAAAACCACTGCAACGAAAGAAAGACGTCTAAAGTAACAACGACAATAACAAAATAAAGAAAAAAGTAAGTAAGGGAAGGAAGGAAGAGAGGAAGGAAAGATAACAGAACAATGAAAGACTGAAAGAACTGTAAGAAAGAAATATAGATGTAAAGAAAGCGAAAACTGTTGAGGCATGAGAAGGCGCGAACGATCCTAATGAAAAAGTTAACCAGTACAAGTATTTGAAAGATTTCAGTCCTCGAGCCAAGCAAATCAAACCAAACCTTATCCATGGGAACCAAATATGAAGACCAATCGATCAGAGAACATTCCACAGAGAATATCAGAAGAATCTGACTATGAGAAGCTCGTTTTCTTTTTTCCAAAATGAATGGAAAATTAGAAAGAAAGAACGAAAAATTTAAAAAAATGAAAAAGTTTCAAAATGAAAAAAAAGAAAGATACAAAAAGAAAGGAATAGAGAAAGAGAGAAAGGAAGTGATGAAAAAAGGGAAGAATAGAAAGAAAGAGAGAAAGAAACGGTGGAAAAAGGAAAGAAAGAATCGGAGAAAGAAAGTGTGAAAAATTGAAAACAAAGAGAAAAAAAATAATAAGAAAGAAAGATAGAAAAAAAGGGGAAGAGAAAAGAAGTAGATAAGAGAGGAAGACAGTGATGAAAAGAAAGAAGGAAAGAGTCAAACGAAAGAAAGAAAGAGTCAGCGGAAAGAAAGAGAGAAAGAATCAGAGAAAGAAAGAACGAAAGATAGGAAAGGAAGAAAGAAAGAAAAAGATAAAAATGAGAAGAAATAAAGATATAATCACAAGACAGAGAGAATGAAAGAAATCAATAAAGAGAGAAAGAAAGTGAAGAAAAAAGGTAAAGAGAGGGAAACAAAGGGGGGGTGACATCGAAAAAAAGGAAACAATAGAATGAAGAAAGACAGTAAGGAAGGAACAACAGCAAAAGAAAGAAAGAAATAAAGAAATTATGTCAAAAGAAAGAAAAGAAATGAAGAACAAAGAGAAAGAAGAGGATGAAAATGATAGACCAAAAGAATTACCAAACGGAATATAACAATAAACAGAAATGAAAAAAGTGAATGAAAGACTCAGATAATCGAATCAATCCTCATCGATGAAAACCAAATATGAAAACCAATCGATCATAGAACAATTCACAAATAATATCAGAAGAATCAGACGACAAGAAATTAATTTTGCTTTCTTCCTGAATGAATGAAAAACTGAAAGAAAACAGTGATAAGAAAGACTGGAAGGAAGAAAGAAAAAAGAAAAAAGAAGAAAGAAAGTAAGAAGTGGAAACGAAATAAAGGGGAAATGGGTGACAAACCAAAAGGAGAAGGAGGAGGAACAGTAGAAGGAAAAACAGGAAGAAATGAACAACAATAATGACAGCAACAGCAAAAGAAAGAAAGAAAAAAAAACATATCAAATGAGAAAATGAAAAAAAAGTTCAAAGAAGAAAGTAAGAATGATATCGCGAAAAAAAAAAAAAATGGAAGCTGTGAAAAATAAAAAGAAAAATTGGAAACATACCAAAAAGAAAAAAAAAGTGAAGAAATTGAAAGAAGAAATTAGGAATGATATCGCTAAAGAAGAAAAAAGGAAGATAAGACCTGGAAAATCAAATGAAGCCTCATCGATGAAAACCAAATATGAAAACCAATCGATCATAGAACAATTCACAAATAATATCAGAAGAATCTGACGACAAGAAATTCAATTTGCTCTCTTTCATTTTGCTTCTGTTTATTTCTATTATTGTGGGTGGGTGGATATCAAAAAGTTCTGATTTAGAATGTTTTTTGTTTTAATATTGTTTTTTGTTTATTTGCTTTTTATTTATTCCAGATGGTTCCTTGTTTTGTCATTCCTAATCATATCTGGCAATGTCTGCTCACTGAAAGATATGGCTTGAGGAAGAAACTGGAAACAATAACAAAAAAGAACAGTTATTATAGAGGGGAAGACAGAAAGAGCAAAAAGAAAAAGAAGGAAAGGAATGAAGGAAGGGAATGAAAGAAGGAATGAAAGAAAGAAATGAAGGAAATGAAAAACGGGAGAAAGCAAGACTCAGAGAAAAAATAAGAACAAAAGATAAAATTGAAAGAAAAAAAAATTATTCAATAATTTTTTTTCATCTTTTGTTTTCATTAGAAACCGTCAACCAAAACTGTCACAAAAACTGTCAACATTGGATTGTTGAGTTTTTAAGATGGTCTGTCAGTCGATCTGGCTATGTGGGCTACAACAATGGTGAAACGGGGCTGAAGATTCACACATTTACTCAAAACTACCTCAGTAGATGTTCGGTAGGATTCACGGTGTTTTTTTTTGAGAATTCAGACGTTTTTTGTGGTCACTGCCTAGCAAAAGGCGAGAGAAGTACCAAAATTCATTAATTGATCACCACCTTTTCTAATCTTTTAAAAAAGATTACCTCCAAGACAACCAAAAGACATTTGTCACATGAGAGTTTCCATTGGATGACTAACCAGACTTATTTTCGTTTTATTAATCTCTTTGTTTGTATGTTTTTTTCCGGCTGGTTTCTTGTTTTGTCATTTTTAATGATATCTGACAATGTCTGCTTACGGGAAGGAATGGCGAGATCCGTCTCAGCAAAGCTAAAAGAACAAAGGAAGAAGACAATTGGTTTAGAGATGACAAATACAAATACATCGGCACAAATTGGCGTGAAATCGCAGACGATACGCAAAAAGAACAATCCACCATTTTAACCCGGCACGGATTCCAGAAAGAGAAGAAAGAAAGACGTTTCACTTCTGAAGTTAATGGATCATACACACCCGAAGAATATTTTTTAGCTATAACCTTGAGAAGCAGAAGAAGAATAAAATGGTCGACCACACTTGGAGGGGGGGAGCGGGATAAACACAGGCTTTCATAGGATGAAATATAAGATATTGACAGGGAAAACAATTGGGGAATACGATAACTGAAGGAAGAGGCACACATCCTTTCCTCTGTAGAACCGATTAGCCGATTGGGCATTGATATCAATAGCATCTGGGAGTCTCCCATCGTAAAAGACTTCTATAAAAAGCAAAACAGATTATCCACTGCAATGGAAGAATCTTGGAAGTACTACGACAATATAATTCTGATGTACAAGAAACAAAAACGAAATAAAAAAACGGATATGACATGCTCAGTCCAACCGAGCATGCGCTTTGAGTAGTGATTCTACATTCTAAAACTAACGACACCAGACGAAGACCAGAGGATCAACAACCAAAAATCGTGAATAAATAAACACACAGATGAGCAAAAAATAGTTAAACCATTTACTAAATTCAGACAAGGAAAAATATTTATATTTCAATCAATGCAACGAATACATAATTAGGTATCTCTCAACATAGCCATTAGAAGGTGTTTAAACTCGGGCAAAAGCCTATATTTCGAATACTGATTGTCAAGACTGGCAGGCCTTCCAATTTAGTTGATTGTATCGCACCAAATTTCGTCTTTCTCTATTATTGTGGGCGGTATAGGGTAAAAGATTGATCATTTGCAATGTTACATGTTCTATCTTTGTACGTTTGTCTCTTTTGTCGGGTGATTCCTTGTACTAATGATAACTGACATTGCCTGCTTACAGAAAGGAACGGTGATATCTGTTTCAGAGAAATCCGCAAGAAAGAATAGAATTCACGACTGGTTAAAGATGTCAGAACATAAACACATTGCTGTAAATAAATATGAAATCGGAGACGAATCGCAAAACGAACAAGGCGATATTTTAACCCGGTGTGAATTCCTGAGTGGGAAAACAAATAGAAAGGAATGGATTATACCCACCCGAAGAAGATTTCTAAACAATGAGGAGAAACTTCAATGATGAGAAGAAAACTATCCCCTTTTTAATCAACGCAAAAGAAATATATTTGAGTTCAGGCAAAAGCCACGATCTCAAATGCTGATTTTAAAGACTGGCAGGCCTTTCTACTCAGTAGATTTTGCTACGCCAAATTTTGAATAAAACTGTCAGCATAAGTTTCTTTAGTTTTTAAGTTGATCTGGTTGGATATCCATGTATATATCATGCGTATAAGACTGGGGTTCGAGGGCTTAAAATTTAAACATTTACCCATGCCAAGGAAATTTTTTGCTCCTATTTTTTTTCCTGAGATAGGTTTTAATGGGATTAGGGGTTCAATCCTAAATTATAGTTTATACTAAATTGACCCCTTATGTTTGGTCCAGCTGCATCCACGATTATCTGTCTTTTTCAATGATCAAAGCCTAACAAAAAGTGGGGTAAGTAATTTATCCATTGATCACCCTTTTTTTAATTGCTCATCCCAACAGGACATGCTGCCAAAAGATGTCAGTCATATGACGATTAACGGATCATATATATCCGAAGAATTTTTTTGGATTGTAGTGTAACACAAAGAACAACGTGAAGCAATGGGAAGCAACGAGAAGCGAAGCAAATACATAATTTAATTCAATTAGATGTCCCCAATCAATGGAAAACTCTAACTACACCAAGCAATGACCCTAATTGAAAAAAAAAATAATCCCTATAAACCTCTGTGTAAACTTTTGTTTCACGTGACGAGAGGCAAACAGAAGCAACATGAAGCGAAACAACGATTGACGATTGCTCTCTTCAATGAATAACCCTAACCCTAACCCCTTTACCCTAACCTTAAATTATTTTATCAATAACCACAAAACTCTGTATAATTTATTTTCATCGCATTCCTTTCACTTCCCATTGCTTCTTGGACTTGATGTTTTTAGACAGTAAAAACAAGTTTGGCTAGTCTTTCAATAGAATCCATCACGTGACACACAGCTTTTGGCAGCATACCATGTTGGTGGTGATCAATTAAAAAGTGGTAAAAGGGTTGATCAATGTATAGGAGTCTTCTCTCGCCTTTAATGTTTACTAAAAAAGTCCGAATTCAGAAAAAAAACAACCAAGGGACCAGTTTAGCATAAACTTGCATTGTAAATTGAACCCTGACAAAAAAAAAAAAACAGTTGGGGGATTTGAGACAAAAAAGCGTTTTTATCTACAGATGATGATTATATGTCTTTATCTTCAGCTATCTAGCCCAATCGGTGCGAGTTGGGACCGAGCGATGGATAAATAGCCAGACAAATAGTCAACCAACCAGACCCACTTGAAAACTGAAGGAACCTATGTTGATGATAACAGTTTGATCAGCAGTTCCAATATTTCCTCGGATGCCATGAAGTCAGTATTTCTCTCCACTATCAGTGATGAGTGCTTGAACATTGATGAACAAATAACAACACGAAAACAAAACAGAATCTCGAATACTGATTTTCAAAGCAGGCAGGATTTTCATCTCAGTCGAACTTCGTCCCTCCCCATTATTCTGTCTCAAGCAGTATTACGTAAGGATTTGAAAATATCGTCGAAACCTGTTGTAGTGGCTAAGGCTGATACGTGATTCTTTTTTACTGTTGTCAGTTGTCGGTCTTCGAATACCAGGTTTCAAATGCTGATTTTTAAAGTATGTAGTCTCTCCCTACTTCGAACGTTGGCACAGCACAATAGCCCGGTTTATATTTTCTCGCTAATTTGCCTTTTTGGTATATTAAGCTGAACCTGTAAGCCCTAGGAGTATCCTCTTCTCATATGAATAGCTCTTCAGAGCAAAAGGGCTCCAACTACCCTGCTATTTATGAATTGCAGGGGCGGCCGAAGTGGATTCATGCCTTTCCTAAGGAAATTCGTGCAAAGTAGACGCAGACTGCCTCGGCCAAATTTCAAACTCAGGTCCGTTGATTCATCTCCCTGTACCGCTAACCGTTACGCCACTCCTCAGTTTCGCTGGTTTCGTAGATAACAAGAGTATCTCGTGGGAAAAATTATCGAAACGCTAAATCAGAGAATGTGTTCTTTTCGAATAATATCGGCCTGCTCGCCATGCTGGATCTCTCCAAACTTCTACAAAATGTTGCATTCGACTCACCGCAGGAAAAGCTTGCTAAACCCTTTAATTGATGAAATGTTCTTTCCGATGACGTACAACATACCACTTGGAATGCTTATCCAAGTTACTTGTGCTCACTGAAGGTCCCTGTAGCGTATTCAATTTGTCTCAATAGTCAACCTCAAAAAACCCTACGGGGCCCTATTACAGCTTAAGAACGGATGGAAAAACTGACCTTTTCTGCGTAATTATTGACAAGTCTTTCTGTCTGTGATGTTTTTTTCTGCCTCATGTTCTTTACAATTTGGTTGTTGTTCTTATATTTCATGCTTCCATCTTTATGAGCTTCTATCGCGATCCGAAAACATTTATTCATGAAACTATTTCAGTTTCCTTCAAGTCTTTCCCTTGGGGTCTTTTTAACAAACTTTTATTCACCTATGGCTGATCCTTCTTATATTTGTGATAACTTTCTTTTAATTCTATACAGAACTCACAAAGTTCTTGAATGTTTATTTCATTCGTGATTTTTGACCGTCTCAAAAAATGCAAATAAAACTGATTGTCGCAACTCCCTGAACCCAAGAATCAATTACAATCTTTGTAATTTACAAAAGTCTTAAAACTTAGAATTAGATAGCCAGGAATAATGTTTTCTAATACATGCGTTCAGTACTAAGATGGCTTTAATAAAGTATAGAAAAAATATAAACATCCAAGTATATTGAATCATGCTTCATTTGCTGTCCATTCCACCTTAAGTTTCATCTACCCACGGATGAAGCATTTACCAGCTTAAGAAACATGATTCCTCACCGTTGCAAGCATTTGACAAGCACTATTATTGCCATCTGAACATTCTTTCCGACATTGTTAAGTCCTCTTCCTTTTTATTTGGTTCTTTTTTACCTCTCTTCACTATCTGGGCCCATTGTGTCATCTAGCCACCACATTTTGTTTTATGTTCATTTTAAAGGGAGAAGGGAAAAATGTTATAGAATCCTGGTTTTAAAATTCTGGATTAAGCCTGAATCCTACACCATATTGAAGCAGCGAATCATACTCCACTAAAAATTGCTCAAACATGAACTGCTTTAAAACATAGATTGAGATTCACACATTTCTAGTGCGAGAAGGAAAAACTTAACCGGAACTTAAAGATTAACTACTCGCTGAAAAAAATAAATCAGCCATTTTGTTTCTGCCAGTATTTTATTTTCAATTTTTACATTTTTATTCCATTGTGAATTCAAAAGAAATGGGATTGGTTACTCATTCAATAGAAACCGTCTTTTAGCACCATGCTATGTACGGAGTGATCAATTGAAATTGTTTTAAAGAAGATTAATAAGCTATTTACTCCTCTTGCCTTTTGTTGGTTAGTGATGTCGAGTTATCTGGCACATCTTCCTAATGCAAGAGAAAGTGGAAAACCGGACGAGGTGATCTTCCTCCTTTGATACAAGGCCCAGTTCCAACGTTCGAGTGCTTCTTGAAGATATTTTTGGCTATGGACGTTGCTTAGCACGGGTGCACTGTTTGAATCGTTCTTGGTAAGAAAACCTCCGTTCATTTATTATATCAGTAAATCATTGCTGATCGATGCCTTGTCGGTGGTTGGTGATTTTCTCTCTCTCATCGAATTACTGTCTATAGGTACTGAGTGCAAGCTGATCTAGTTTTCTCGTCATAACATTTTTTTCTTTCATTAAAATCACTGAAATCTTTTTTCTTGTCCATAGCTACAACATTCAACTCATCAAATAAAGGACCCATAACCCGTTCACCTTTTTATTTACCACGGCCAATAAGCTGCACGGATGTTACTGAAAAGTGGCTGTCTTTCTTGCCAAATCTCAGTGGTCATAATGTTTTGGCTCATAGGTGTATATTCCGATTGCGTGTTGACATGAAGTTAAAGTCTAGTGAAATGTCAGGGTCTCTATTGAGAACGAAAAAGAGAAGTGAGTGTCCCCAGACGCAATAAATTCAGTTGACAGGAATGGACACGCACACACACACACACACACACACACACACACACACACACACAAACCAGCAAACAAACACACATAGAGAAGCAATAAATTCACTGGACAGGAATAGACAGATAGACAGATAGAGAGACATGTACAGAGAGAGAGAGAGAGAGAGAGAGGGCGCCATAGAAGTACGTTTAATAGCTTTGGAAAGACATTAAAGGCTGTAATTGCTGAGAGAAATAACAATCAAGGGAGTCCTGTTTGGATACATTTATCAACAAAAAATAGCATCAAAGGTTTGAGGCTTCAAACATGTCGGGAAGCGATGGTAAGTCAATGAAAAATTTCCAATTTTTTTTCTGCTTTTTTCCCCGACTTTTTTTACTCTTTGTGTTAAATCTCAAAACTATATCCGTCACGTTAAACCAATACAGAGTCAAAATTCATCATGATTCACGATGTATGGTGACATTTTAATAACTTTTCTGCAACTTTACAATCTCTGTGCATCATGGAAACTGTGTCTGAGATGAGGCAATAAAGGTGAAATCCAAACATTTCAACCAAAAAAAGAACACGCGGAATCTGGGAAACATTTGTCTTTAATAATATTGTTTCCTTCTTTTCACAACTGAAATGTGTTACCAGTCTTAGATGTGTGTGTATGTGTGTGTGTGTGTGTGTGTGTGTGTGTGTGTGTAGTTTTAATATAACGTATTATCATCATTTTGATATTATTTTGGACGAGTATCTTCATCTTTCTTGATTTTACCTCTATATTTCGCTTGATACATCAGGTCTTCCTTTTAGTCTTTCGAGGTTAAAAATGGATATAACAACTGAAAATAAGTGAATGGGTCGTTCTGTTGCTCACTCTCCCATTCTTTTCTTTTTTTACTGTACTTTTGAAAAAACCAAAGTCACGATGAAAGGTCAAGGGAGGTTGGGTTTATAATTTAACAAAGCCCCACAAATATCAATATCCCTGCATTACTTACAATAGTAGTATAATTCTTACAGAATGAAGAGGCAATATTATAGGTCGTTTTATTTCCCATAATACCCAATCATTTGGCGGGAAGGGAACCGTTTGGCGACTGAGACATAGATTTTTCCCGACAAGTAATCGGCTTCTGAGTCCAGGTGAAACGGTGTGGCAATCAAAGAAGGCAGAGTTCATTTGTGAAGCTCCAAGAATATTACAGTTTCAACAATGTTAATATAATGTAACCATTTGTTTACCTATATATATTATATATTTGTATATCCCGTCTAACAATCTAGGAAAACGAGTGTCATTTTCGAAGTTCTAAGAAAACAACCTTTCTTTAACTGATGTAATTATAAATCTCAAGGACAGTAAAAAATGACTGCACCAAGTACGCTCTACGTTGTCGAGGTGGTCAAGCCTCAGCTGCTAGAGTGCTATCACTCTACCATGAAGCATAAACCGACAAAATCTTTTGCTGCGCGCAATCAGCAAAATAGCAGTGCGCTGAATGCTATACGAGAGTCCTAAAGCTTTCCTCACTGGTTATTTTCCTTGACTGTTTCGAACATTTCCGTTGAATATCCAAGATTTTCTCATTGTAGGGATGGAATCACTTAATAAAGATAGTATTTCGAAGACTTTAAGAGTCAAGTTGTCTCCCCCTAAATCACTTTTGTTGTAAAAGCCATATTGGCGTGTAAATAGAAACAGTTACTTAAAAATTGATCGTAGGAAATTATTTTTCATTTTTCTTCTCTCTTTTTTCATCTTTTCTCTTTTTTCTTCCTTTCCCTCTCTCTTTCCATCGCTCTTCTTAAACTCTTCTCTTTACTTCCTTCTCTTTGGACAAAGAAGTTTTGTCGGTCTATGCCCTGTAAACACGTCAATAACCAACACGTTAGGTTTGGACCCTTTTACTGACTTACATTTACATAAGCAGACCTTGGGAAGGACCTATCTTCAACAACAGGTTTTAAGGCTGCTCACGATGATGGAAGGACAACAATACCAGCATCGATTTATTGAAAGCAGCCAGAAACTCTCCATTCTCCTTCTACCATACCGAGTTAGAAGATAAATGAACAGGCTAGTCACTCAATAGAAACTGTCAAGTGATGTATTAGGTGCGATCAATTAAACACTATTAAAAGGGGTGGTCAAATGGCAATAGGTAGGCCATGTTGCAAGAATGAAAGACAACCGATGGACATCACGTTTCACAACATGGATCCTCAGAGATCATATAAGAAACTGAGGCTGACAGAACACAAGATGGAGAGATAAATTGAACAGATTCAGGAAATACAGGCTCCGCGACACTCATGATAGAGAATTGTGGCGAATTCTGGGGAAGGTCTATGTCCAACGACGGACGTTAAGAGTATAATGATGATGATGATGAAAAGGGGTGATCAATGGTTACGCTTTATCTCTAGACTTTTATCGGGCAATCTTCTAAAAAAAGTCAGAGTTTTCGTAACCAAGTAAGAATACTACTTAACATAAACAAAGTGACCAATTTAGGATGAAATTACATTGTGAATTGAATCCTATACCAAAAATCTATTCAGGATCTTTGAAACACAAAAACTGTTTTTCCTAGACATAATAAGGAGTAAATGTTTATATTTTCAGCCCTATAGCTCCATACGTACTCAGCCATGTGACTTGAAAACTGACAGTGTCGACAGTTTGGGCTGACGTTTCCTAATTGATAGATAGATAGAAGTTTTCGATCTAAAGTAGCGTCGTGTCCTTTTGTCTTGTACCAGACTAAGTTAACCGACTGGTAGATGCGTAGATAGATATATACAAACAGAAAGAAAGATCGTCGCGCCTGCCAAGTGCTCGAGAATTTTCTGTTACTGCTATAGTCAGTGTTCGAACGCGGGTAAGAACCAGTATATTTAATGCTCATTTTCAAAACAGGTATGCATTTTTCACTTGAAAAGTCGGGATAACACTCATTCCCCACCATTAGGCTCTGAGTGATATTGAGCGAATTTAGTGAATATTCTTCCAAAATCATTAGGGGTTGGGAAACACGGAATAAGGTCTCCAGAATTTGCTATCAAGACATGTCCTGCCTGATAGAAAATTGGCGCTTTGCCAAGTCTGCTCGAATCAAGACCGTCGACTTTCATCGCGTTTTGCTATAATCTATCAAAATACCGGTCACATTCCAATAACTATGCCCCAATCAGCCAAAATCTACTAACGTACATACAAGCCCTGTCAACATTGTAATTCCTTTTGCGTACAGATACCATTTGTTGTTTTGATAAAAGATGTCTGAGTGAGATAAGTGGTTTCCTTCAACAGAGATCAATAGAAGTTCCATCGAAATTTTACAAGGCAGTTAAAGTATGATATTACTTTTTAGCACAGTTCTATTCTCCTTTAAGTCTGTTTTCGGTTTCAAAATTGACCGTACTTCAATAAATGTTCCTGTCCTAAGAGTAGCCCACTCTTGTCTACATCTAAAATCTATACAACCAAGTCGACCAAGGGTTTTACCATGTCTTAGTATGTTTTAGTTCGCTTAATGCTCTTCATTTAGTTCCTAACTCTTATAACTCGTTTCAAATCTCTTTGTGCCTTTTTGTTAATTTGTACCCTCCATTTTAATCTTGTCACGTTTTAGTGTTTCTAACTTTTACCTATTTGACATTAACAAATCATTCAAACACGTATTTACTGTATTTAAAAAACACTTCTTTGATAAGCCTTACATACGATGACCGAAAGTAAAGAAAAGCGTTCCACCGTAATTTCATAGTGCATATATATAGGTATACGTAGTCATGTCTACGGTTGTAGTGTTTGACTCATCACTGGGAATCAATGTATCAAGAAATGGATAGCTTCATTGTCCGTCATCTTTTATCAAGGGAAGCCGTTTCCTGGCTTACTTCCCCCCAAATTTTGAGCACTCCTCGTTCAAGTATATGTGAGAGAGGGAGCGAGATAATATCTATAATGAGATTCAGCGATTGGTCTTTGATTTCTAGTAGCAGGGTCAATCTATTGTTACTACATCTGTCAAATTATATTTTGTTTCTAAGGTTGGTTTATGCTTACTTGGGATTAATTGAGTTCCTTTACATATAAAAATTTCTTTTATATATATATATATATATATATATATATATATATATATATATATATATATATATATATATATATATATAAACAAACAACTCATAATTTCCTTCGGCGTCCTCATGCTGTCCAATTCTGCAAGTCTTCAACATTCAAAATAATGTCTGATGATTCTTTTTTCGAGTGGATTCCCGATAATTCTTTGCCATAAATTAATTGTTCAATATGATTCAAGAACCGTAGATATTCCAGAAATATATAGATAATTAATGAGGGACACTGACAAGTGGCTACTTGCACTAAAAATATCGGACAAGACTTGACCGATGCAATATACACCGAGAAAACATTATAGCTCTAGAAATAATGGGGGTTATAACCGGGCGGAAAGAAACATAACATAACAACGGCAATAAAAAAAAAAAATAATTGAAGACGGAGAAGAGAACTCATTGATATTTAAAATCTAATCGTCTCGGCTATCAAAGGACTTTTGGACTACACAATAAAAGGTTAATTATGACAACCCGACTTTGCAATAAAACTGACAAGAAATGCAATGTTAAAAAATCAGGAGATTCCACAACGAGAAATCAAATTTAAGAAGCAAAACAAGTCTGTGGTGATTTTAAGAGACGGATAAAATTAACTGTGGATTTTATCCGTGCATAAATGGCTATGCAGAGGAAAGACACTTGTAGTGAGAAATGGAATCTCCATGTATATTAGACCAGAAGAAGGGTGTTAGACAAAACTATATTAAGACTAAGATGCACAAGGCATGTCACCCGTGTAAAGCAAAGATGAAACCAACAGTTGGAAGTCAATGAAGCAAATTAGTGGAGAAAAAGTTCAAAAATGGACGTGTTAGGGTGAGAAATGGGATCGACCGGAAATTGTGCAAATAGTAGAGATTTTATTATACAGTCCATGCTTTGTATGCAAACCAGAACCTGTCCTAGAAATTAGAAAAATGAAGTTTTGTGGCATTCTGAAATTGAATCTAATCATCAAACCCAACTCAAAGAGGTGATTTCGACATTATCATATCAGTAGACAAATTGAAGAAAATGCGTATGAACCAACATAGAAATGGTTGCGGAAAGGTTCACTTATGATAACCGTTAGCAAATATTTCACATCTCAAACATTAAGACCAAAAAGCTCTTTTATACCTAAGTTCTCTGTACAAAATGACTTATCATTCACATAGATCTAGTACCATGGCCTTGTGACTGACGAAGCAGATCTTAGTACATATTTCTGTTTTGCATGATGGCAGTAAAAGATCGATAGAAAATAATTAAAAGCATCTTGATCAAGCTGATATAATTGTTTACACAGGTATACAATACACCAGCAGGTGTTTAGTATTGACATTGTCATGAGGATAGACCCCCTGCGGTCAGACTAATTGCTGACGGGATATATTTGTCGAAGGGAGCTGGGGGGAGATAAATAATGTCGTACCAATAGAAGTCTTTTCTGGGGTGGGTGAGGATACTTATTGGAGGTCGTGACTATAGTTTACGATAAATTTTATCAACACTTTGAATGTAATTTTACATGAAATCCAAAATTTGTTTCTTTTAATTAAATCATGCCAGAAATAGTTATCGAATTCAGAAAAAATGGAAAATTCTAATTTGATAACTTTATTGAAAGAGTTTTAGTTGATCTGTACAAAGCCAAAACATTGGCCATGCTGTGCATTGGTAATTAATAGATTTAATCACTGGAAGATACTTCTTTATGCAAAATTTTATTTCAATGTTAATTTATTATTAGATGATGCATAGTCTTTGTATTGGAGCAATCTGAAACGAAAATGTTGTATAAAATTTACGGCTTATCTGATTTTACACTATATTGATTTGAGTTTTACAACTAAGTTGAAAGTATGTACTGTGAACATTTTCGAGTGTTACTAGTTCATACAATTGAACAACCATAGCCATCAAAGATGGCGAAGTATTTTATCCTCTTTTTTAAAATAAATGCTTGTATTTGTACATTTGTTTATGTGTTTGTTTTTATGTTCCACTGCTCCTGGTCATACAATTTTGTCTACGGACTTGAAAATTGGTGCCAATACTCCATTAAACCCCTTCCTGAATTTTTTTTTCAATTTTGGAAGCCTTATTTTTGGGGGTTCATAAATAACCACTGGATTTTCCAGAATCTAGATATTTCAAGATGTTTTCTTACTCTATTTTGAAATGTTTTTTCGCGCGAAAACATCAGTGATGTCATGAATAGAATTTATTCTGACCATATTCATTCTTCAATGGCATTTTTTTCAAGACATTGAATTTTAACGCTACAGGGGATTAATTATTGACTGTGATGACGATTCTGTTACAAAATTATAAATATGTTCAATATTTCACCAACAGAAATTAACTCTGGAGGCCTACATACAGGATGATTTCGTATTATTCGCCTGAAAAATCGGCTAAAATTCATAGGTTTTACTAGTATGGCTATTTACTGAGCTAAGCCCTCTTCGACACAATATCACAAGAATTGGGTACCCTGTAAGTATCAAATTCCCAGTTAATATTCAACTGCTTCACCAGTTTGCTAATCCTTCGGCAAAATCATTGAACCGTAAATTGCACTATGATCAAAATCATTGATCCCAAATATGTTATAATTGGTAAACTGTGACTTTTTTTTCCTAATTTAAAACTTTCATCACAATTGTAAACATAAGTGTCTTCTGTTTTCATGTTGGTGTGTCTGTTTGTCTGTCTGTCTGGCTATGTATGTGCATTTGTATGTATGTATGTATGACGCATACAGGCCCCATTAATTGAGCTAGAGGGCTGAAAAAAGAGACTTTTACTCCTTATGATTTTCAGAAAAAAACTTTTTTTTGTTTTTTAGGCCCCCAAAATGGTGTTCAGCTGTGTTTCAATTACAATTTGTGTTTATGCTAAATTGGCAACCTGTTTTTTCGAAGCAGCGTTCACGCTTGTCATTTTTTTGTATAATTCAGACTTTTTCTAGTCATAATTGGCCAACACAAGTTGAAAGGAGTTATCAATTCATTGATGACCCCTTTTTTAAAAACAATGCATGCTGCCAAAAGACACTGGTCACGTGATGGTTTCTATTGAGTCACTAATTAGACAAGTGTCTTTTGTTCATTTAATCAAAACGTGTGTTTTTGTTTATTTATGGAAGTTCAACATTTTAGCGTGTGTTTTGGGTAACCATTATTTCGTTTGTATAGCAATGGCTGCGTGAATGTATCTGGAGCGGGGGAGTCGTTACATGATCGTTCCAAGGTCGACTTTTAGTGGTATGATTGGATGTCACAACTGACAGCCTTTTTAGCCGCAGAAGTTGCCTGAAAAGAGGAAGAACTTACAACCAGTTTGCCCCGAAAGCTCCACTCCCGGTTGTTGCTTTTTTGTCAGGGTAAGCTCTTAGTTTGACTGATTAATAGGATCATCATCATCATCATCATCATCATCATCATGGAGCCAGTTAGGGAGCCAATACGTTCTGAAACTGTCTAATTTGTTGTGCTATCTTATTTCCTGCCATACACAGTTTCGTATTTGACCTCTGGGGATCCACATTGTGAGTCTTGATGTCAAGCGGTTGTTTAATATTCTCACATCATGACCAGCCCATTACCATTTTAGTTTTCAAATGAATTTCATGATATATAAGTGATGTTGAACATGATCCTCTCTTCTCACTTTGCATGGTTCACAGTTTGAGGGAAAATTTTTTCACAGGGTCCTAACTGCCCCTGGTATTACCCATAGCTGGTGGAAATAAGTGGGTTCATAATTTTACAAACATTCTCGTGTTATTGATCAAGATGGTCTTCCGTAGTGAGACAGGAAGCGAAGCCTCGAGACCTGTTCATTAACTACGGAGATTTCATTCTTAAAATTGCTATTCTAGTTGTTTATTGTTTTCGCCTGAATGTTATGACGTAAATGTTGAATGAACAACATCCGACCGAAAACCTTAAGTTAAAAAAAAAAAAAAAAAAAAGGCAAAATATCAAGGCATCCGCTTTTAATAAAAGAGTCCAACCGCCATATTGGCAAAAAACGGATTGAAAACACGAGACTTGAAACAACGTATCATTTGCGATTGGGAAATAAGACGACAGGAAATTTTGATTGGAGGTAATATAAGAATTGGCAGACGATGCAATACGCTTGGGCAATTATCTTATCGATATGGTTTTGTTTCTTCTTTATTGAAGAACATTTTGATAAGTGGACGTCTGTTTCACCTCAAAATGTCTTCCTCCCCTCAAGGTTTAGCTACCCGTTCGTTAAAGCTACCTCCTGCGGAAACAATCTCCAGAAATGGAGTATCGTCGAAAATTAAATCGCACGAAAAATGAGAGGTTACGGTTCATTTAAAGGTCCCAGTTCAAGAGGTTCAGATATATCTGAGAAAAATAACCTTTAAAATAATGAGCTGAGGGTTGGTTACGGTCAAATCACGTTGGATTCACTGGTTCTTGCACAGTCAACGAAGTTAAACAACGTAGAGCAACCTGAAGCTTAGTCAGTACTTAGATTGGTGACCACTATGCCGAGTAACACAAGACAAAGGCTGACCCCACCAGCCCTGTGTGGTTTCTTTTCATAATCAAGAGGTGCACAGTCACATAACGGTTACTGGTATAGAAAACGGAATCGGTAAATCGAAGTCAAGTTTCAGCCCAGGCAGCTTGCAATAATGCTCTTGAAAAAGGAATGAATCCACTGCTACCTTTAGCTATGGTTGGAGCATTTTCATCCCTGTTGGACAATTCATCAGTCAGTGATTCTTTCAACCGGGGAGAGGGATGCACTCCCCCTTGGAGGCACGGGTGGTTTCAAGAGAAGATACGAACTTGCAATGAAAAAAAAATTCTCTAATTACATTGGTACTTTTATTAGTCGTCATCATCATCATCATCATCATCATCATCATCATCATCATCATCATCATCATCATCATTCTTTTATTGTCCGTCGTTAGACATAGACCTTCCCCAGGATCAACCACGTCTCTCTATCATGCGCGTCGTAGAACCAGTATTTTCTGAATTTGTCTACTTCATCTCTCCATCTTGTATTCTGTCGGCCTCGGTTTCTCATGTGATCTTTGGGGATCCATGTTATGAGACGTGATGTCCATCGGTTGTCTTTCATTCTTACAACATGGCCTGCCCATTGCCATTTAAGTTTTCTAATAGATTCTATGATGTCTGAGGCTTCCGTTTTCTCCCCGATAAACTGTGCTGTCTCGTGATCTCTCCATGTGAGGGTGAGCATGATTCTCTAATTTGTGCGTTGCATGCTTCTCAATTTGCGGGGCTTGGTTAGGTTCCATGTTCCAGCTCCATAAGTGACTATCAGGAGGATGCATTGGTTGCATACTCTTTCTTTTAGGATTAATGGGATCTTCTTGTTTTTGGAGGTTAAACTTGCTCTGCCGAAGACTTGCCAGACGAATATGAAGTATCTGAAAAATTATTTTTTCATATATGCAGTGCTCATTTCAGTCTTACCAATTGGTTGAAGACGTGAGGTAAAGGCGGCGATGCAAGGTCCAAGTACTAAAAGGGCTGGTGGTAGTAAAGAGGTGACCTGGACTAGCATAACCACTATAGGTTTTCGCACTGAGATATTTCACTTTTCCTTTGCTTTGACACAATGGTCCAGCCGATTGTTCTAATGGCGAATTCTTCTTCGCTTCTCGCAATTCCAGCTTACGTAAGGTCTTTTAGGAAAGCTCAACTTTTATATAGTGAGGTAAACATGTATCTATGATCAAAGTACTAATGAGTACGTCAAAGTTCTAAAAAGAAAGATTGGGAGTGAAAATTGGAGAAGACGTAATGGCTGAAGAATGTTAACCAAGTCTGGTTCCTCCTCTAAATGGACGACAATACTGTTTGATTAACAATCCTCTGCTGGCAACCATTAAATAGCAAAAAAAAAAAAAATCATTTGTTATGACGACAAATGCAATTTCTTTTCTTTTCCTATCATTAGTGACGCTTAGCGAATTAAAGACGTTTGTGTCAATTGGCGAAATAACAGGAGAATTAATGTGCAAACTGAAATAATCATTAGGCAATAATCATGTATACGGTGCTTTCTGTCTTTGTCCTTTTATATCTATCTCAGACTGTTTATATCCATTTGTCTATCCATCTCAGACTGTTTATATCCATCTATCTATCTACATCAAACTGCTCACATCTATCTATCTATCTATCTATATATCTATCTATCTATCTATCTCAGACTGTTCATATTCATCTGTCTATCTATCTATATCAGACTATTCACGTATATCTATATATCTATCTCTTACTGATCATATCCACCCGTCTATCAATATCAAATAACATCTATCAATCTCCCTGTTCATTTCTCCCACTTCTCTCTCTCCCCCTCTCTCTCTCCCTCTCTCTTTCTCTCTCTCCCCCCTTCTCTCCCTCTCCCCCTCTCTCCCTCCTCCCGCCTCTCTCTCTCTCTACATATATATATATCAAGCGTAGAATGAATATGTTTTTGTGGGTGGTTCAATTTTGAATCCAACTTTTGCTAAATTGTTCTTTTGGGTTTTGTCTTGAAGAATTCATGCTTGATTTTTTTCTCAAGAATTCAGAATTTTCTAGAGATCACTAACCCAACCAATGGAGGAGAGAAGTAACAATTTTTATTTGATCATTGCAAACGTGGCATTTTAGGGTTTCTGACCGGATCTCTCTCGCACTCTCTCCCTTCTCCCTCTCTCTTTACCCCTTTCTCTCTCCATCCCCCTCTCTCTCTCTATATATATGTGTATATATATTCTTCTTCGTATCTATCTATCTATCTCTGCTCATATCTATCTATCTATCTATCTATCTATCTATCTATCTATCTATCTATCTATCTATCAATCTATCTATCTCTGCTCATATCTATCTATCTATCTATCTATCTATCTATCTATCTATCTATCTATCTATCTATGCTCATATCTATCTATCTATTTATCAATCTGTTTCTGTTCATATCTATATATCTACATGTCTATCCATCGATCCATCTACCTATCTATGTTCGTATTTATCTATCTATCTATTTATCTAACGGAGATATCTCATTAGGAAGAGGTTTGCCTCGTTCGTCCTCTGTTATTGTTTCTATGATATGTCCTTATTGGATACTAATGCTTATCAAATGTATCAATGTACATGGAAATAGGTATAATCAATAATCAATAAGTGTTGCTGACGTTTAATTTGTAAGAACAAAGTTACACACTGCCGACTGTTATGTACATGCCTATAATGCATGTATTCATTTGCGTCATTGAAAATTCCGTTGATTGTATATATTCTCAAAAATATCCCCAAATCAATCAATGATGTGATGAAGAATCAATTAATGAATTAAATCAATAAAAGTCATAATAATCCGTCTATTCTTGTCTATTTACTATCTACCAATGTATGACCTCAAATATCTAGGACTTTGAGGGTAGACTTATGTATATAAATAGATAGGAACAGAGTTAGATAGATAAATAGTGAAATAGATATAATGATAATGATAGATATGAAGAGAGTGTGATAGATATCTTTGAAGAGACTAACATAGATATGAACAGACTAACAGACAAATAGATAGATAGGTACATACATAGATAGATATGAACATAATGATATTGATAAATAGAAGGGAAAAATGAGATAGATACATTGATAGATATTTGCAGTGTGATATAGATGGATATTGATAGTTGATATAAACGGAGTGAGATAAATAAATAGATCAATCAGTCGATATAAACAGTCAGTGATCGATCGATTTAAAGGTACATAGCAATGATATGGTAACATTTGAGAAGACAATAGTCCTGAAATGTATGGAATAATAAAAATACTTCATTGCCGAGCTGATGATATATAAAAATAATGTGTATTTATACAATGAAATGCAGGGAGAATGAACAATATATGGGCTGAAAAACCATGTAAAAAAATAACAAATAAGGAGATACTAGTGCGAGAATCTGTGTGTTAGAATGAAATCCTTCCATTTCACGATTTTTTCAACTGTTAAACGAATATTCCAACCTGCTGGTAGAAACTCCGATCCAGAAAAGTTCCAATCGTATTCGTCTTATTTTCATTCATTCATCTATTGATTCTTTCATTCATTCATCTATTGATTCTTTCATTCATTCATTTATTGATTCTTTCATTCATTTCATTATTTTTGCTCCAAACTTCACTGTTCCCAATCGTTGTTGCTTGATTGTAATACAAGTTCATTCCACTTCTCCCTAATCTCTTCTCCTAACTCCCTTCTAAAATTGCTTTATTCTCGTTGATTTATGCAAAAATAGTTTTTTTGACCTTTTTGACCTTATTTTGACAGGTTGAGGAATAACACAAACATTTTCAAGAATATACTTCTCCTAGTTTGTAGATTTTTCTACCCAATTCAAAATGTTTTCGCGGGGAAAACGCCAATGATGTCATAAATAGAATTTATTCTGGCTGTATTTATTCTTTTATGGAATTCATTTTTCCAAATTTTCTACTGAAGATGAGTTTTCATTGAAATTTGCTTTTGTGACCAGGACAGTAATGACCAGAAATTTTCTCATTTCCAATTCGACAACAGGCAAATTCGCACGTTTTCAATCACACAAAGTAAGAAAAGCAACAACACATAAATATCTTTCTCCTGGTCATAGAAACAAAGTTTGAAGGGAATAATAACTATTTTACATACATTTTACACATAAGTAATTAGAAAATAGCACTGGATCTCCAGGAGCGAAAATCGCGTAGTGTAATTTGTCCGTGTAGCCTCTCAGTGTTTTATACGAGTAACAAAATCAATGCGGCTATTAATAGAACATGGCTGACCATCCTAAATATCCTCCTGATTGGCAGACCGTTCCCTCACCGTCCCATACAGTACATTTGATTTCCACAGGCTCGTTCAAGCCCCGAATAGTCAAAAATCGTAGCAATGAACCACAGACAGAAATTTCATTTGTTGTTTATAAAGTTTTGTCCGCTTAGTTGACCAATCAGTTGATTAAATTTCTGCCAGAAATGGATACTAAAACGGGGTATGGGGATCTGTCCAGTGAAGAGAACCCATCAAATAGATTGGTCTTATTGGTTTTCTCATCGGCGGCAGTTTTGGATCGATCAACCTCATACTGCCAACGTTCATCCATTAAATTAAACGCGTCTCTATCTTCTTATAGAAGGAAATTTTACTTCTTTTTGTTGTTTCTAAATCACTGAGGAGAGATGCGGAGTGACCGAGCGAGTGGCAACATGTAGTAATAGATTCGGCGAGCTGAGTTCGAACTCTAGCGGAGAATGATTGTACTCACTTTGCCCAGATATCCTTTAGGAAAGAAAGAATCCATCCCTTGCCTCGTGATTTAATCGAAATTATGTAATGTATTTTTTTTAGATTTTAGATATATATCTGGAGAAAGTAGGTGTTTTGAGATGGTTTTTTTTGACATAAAATTTAAACCTGAAGATAAAGTTGGCGACATTCCCCTCACTAGATCTTCACACAAGAAAGAAAATAGTCCACATATGGTCTTACTAACAGGCTTTTTTTTTGACAGTTGTTTGTGAAGAAAAAAAGAGATTACTTGGTGTAAGCTCAGTCAGGAGGAAGCTACTGTTGGATTGAAGCAGATGAAATTTTCCTTTTGGTAAACAATGGTATCGCTCTGAAACCAATTTAGTTAAATACTTTGTCCAAGCCCTGAATTTCAAAGCGGGTGCAAACACGATAAGGTACTTTTACAGTTATCCAATTAACTTTAAAATTTAATTGACTACTAATATCTTTCCACTTATCTATATATGTACCATGTCTTCTCAAGAAAAAGACTAGGTGATACCAGTTCGCCCAAACTCTCCATAGTGTGCCTTGAGATGATTTTCCAAAACCTACAATGGGAACACAAAGAAATCGGGATTGACGGAGTTACTTCAAATTTGCTGACAACAGCGTCCTCTTTGCGAAAAACCTCCACGATCTTCAAATAGTGTTAGACAAACTAAATGAAGCAAGCAGGAAAGTTGGTCTCAACATGAGCTCCAGTAAGACAAATTTCACGTACAACAAACATGTTGGAGACAAAGACACAACAATTGGAATCGAACATGCTGAGCTGGAGAAAATAGACAATTACATCTTCCTAGGACTGCAGGTCTCCACATGAGGTCATCATTATCAGAAGAAATAAAGCGAAGGATCGCACTAAATTGGCAATCCTTCAGTGGAGCAAGCTTGGCTTTCACGAACAAGAAAATCCCACTAATCATGAAAAGGACGGTACACAACCAATGTATTCTACTGGTAGTCATCTATGGAGCTGAAATATGAAACCTAATCAAAAGATTGACCCTCAAACTGGGAACCATGCAACATGCACAGGAAAAATCATATTCGACCTCACATGGACGGATCATAAGACAGTAGGGTATACAGAGAAAAAATAGTCCCAGCCATCGTAGAAAATGTTAGAAAACTCAAATGGAATTTGGCTGGCAATGTTACAAGAATGACAGACAACCGCTGCACATCACATATCACAACGTAGATCCCCAGAGATCATATGCGAAACTGTGGCCAAAAAAAAGTAAGATGGTGTGACGAACTAGAGATATTCAAAATAGATAGTTCAGAAAGTACTGGCTTCACGATGCAAATGATGAAGAGGAAAATCCTGGGAGAGGTATTTATCGTTTTTTCTTTTGTGCAGTTTGCAACAAAACATGTTTTGGTCAGCCCTGCATGATGATTGGTTTGGGATGGAGCAGATTAAGTTTCCCTCTTGGTAATTTGAGTATTTTGAGTTTAATAATTTTTTA
Organism: Thysanoteuthis rhombus; assembly: GCA_963457665.1. Taxonomy (NCBI): domain Eukaryota; kingdom Metazoa; phylum Mollusca; class Cephalopoda; order Oegopsida; family Thysanoteuthidae; genus Thysanoteuthis; species Thysanoteuthis major. Next base: position 4,853,808 of record OY735225.1, read on the forward strand.
ATAATCTTCTTTTTCTTCTTCTTCTTCTTCTTCTTCTTCTTCTTCTTCTCCTCCTCCTCCTCCTCCTTCTTCTTCTTCTTCTTCTCCTCCTCCTCCTCCTCCTTCTTCTTCTTCTTCTTCTTCTTCTTCTTCTTCTTCTTCTTCTTCAGTTGCATGGTGGTCATCTTGCTGGAGACTGAGTGACTGTCAGTCTCCAGCCCTCCTTTTCACACTCTCACAACCCACAGGAATAGTGTTGGGGATTAAGGTTTCATACTAGTTGCTTGAGTGACAGTGGGTCTCTTCAGAACTCCAGCCATCCTCATGTCATATCGTCCTCACCTGTCACAGAAGCGCTGTGATTTGTATCGTCTACCCCATCTCTTTTTCTGGGCTCTTCGGCCATTGCTACCAGCTCAGGGCCATAGGTCTCATATTTCCAGTACTCTCCTTAATATTCATGCAGTCCCCAGTAGTGCCGTGGTCTTTATAGTCTCCATCTTTCCTCTTATCGTGTTCCTCCTATCTCGTTTACAGTGTCTTTGGTACAGTTTCGAGTGCACCTATTATTACTGGTACGACCCTGATTTTCATGATCCACATCTTCTTCAGTTCTCTTGCCAGGTCCTGGTATTTACCTAGTTTTTCAGTTTCTTTGGTATTTTTCTCAGTGATCTGCAGGCAAAGCCACGTCTATCATTGACAGGATCTCTTTCCCTTATCCAAGATTACCGGGCCTGGTCATCTCTCTTGGATGGAGTGGTCAGTCTGGATATGAAAGTTCCAAAATCATTTATGGCTTCCATTTTCCAGGGCTGTCTCTGGTTTGTGCTGATACCACTTGTCCACATGATCGAATCCCATTTGTTTGCCCAGTTCTCAGTGCATTACTGGTGCTACCCTGTTGTGTCTGCTTTTATACTCTCTCTATGTTAGTTGACTACATTCACTGGTTATGTGGTTCAAGGTCACGTCCCTTTCTCCCGTAGGTGGCATTTGCTGCTTGTTTAGGTTTTAACGATTTTCACCTTGATATAGTTTGTCCTGCTGCATTTGATTTTAGGTGCCATGTTAGTAATTCCGTTTCTCTCTTCAGGTTTCCTTCACGTAGCCATGTCCATGATCATTCGTCTGCAAAATTATATTTTGAATCACCCGTATAGTGTTTTCCGTTATTTCCTTGTTTGCTGAGCTACTCCTTCGATTGCAACTTCTTTGTTGTTCGTTAAACTGCATCGGGCGCTTTTTTTTATAATGTTTTCATTATTATTGTTAATTGCAATCTCACACCAGTTGCCTGGTGGTTACAACTGGAGGTTGAGTGACAGCAAGTCTTCTCAAGTCTCCAGCCCTCCTCTCCACGTTTTCGTAGACCACAGCAATACTGTGGTCACACCAGTTTCACACCAGTTGCTCGGTGGTCATTGCTGAAGGCTGGGTGACAGTAGGTCTCCACAGATCTTCAGCCCACATCTCTTCTCTCCCTCGCTTATCACACCACTGCTGTGGTTCATATCTCCGCTTCCATTTCCTTTCCTCTGTTAGGCCACTGCTAACATTTAGAGTCGAAGACCTTATATTTGTAGCACTTTCCTCAGTATCCGTGCAGTTCCAAGCAGTGCTGTGGTCTGTAGAGTCTCAATCCTTCCTTTTATCCCAAGCTCCTCCAGTCTCGCTCTCAGTGTCTTTGTGACAGTTCCTGGTGCACCTATCATTACTGGTACTACCCTGACTTTCATGTTCCACATCTTCTTCAGTTCTCTCGCTAGATCTTGGTATTTTTCCAGTTTTCCACTCTCCTTCCTCTTTACTCTATGGCCTGCAGGCGCAGCCACGTCTATTATTTGGCAGGTTTTCGTCTTCCTGTCTACGATTACCAAATCCGGTCTTCTTGTCTTGATGAGGTGGTCGGTTTGGATGTCAAAGTTCCAGGAGGTTGAGTGACAGTAAGTCTCCTCAATTATTATTATGTAATAAATATAATGACACAAAACTGAAAAGTTTCGGTATGTCACATTTCTTCTTCAATGGAAATTCAAAAGTAAAATAGATGCGAAATAATAATAATAATAATAATAATAATAATAATAATAATAATGATGATAATAATAATAATAATAATAATAATAATAATAATAATAATAATAATAATAATACTTATTATCATTATTACTATTATTCCATTCATAACTATTAATGCAAACTAATCCTAAATTTAATCTTACTCTTTTTATATATGAAGCAACACACCACAAGAATATAACTCTAACCACCAAAACAAAATAGCAATAAAACCCATAGACTTGAATTCTAACCTACACAAAATTACAAATCGCAAACTAAAAATCTCATTCATTCACTTTCAATGTGAAAATTCAGTTGACACCCACAAACATTAATTCATTTTGAACTCAATTTACTCTTTCAATAAAATCATCTCAGCCCATCCGATTCCATGTATTCATTCACTTATATAATAAGCCAGAAAAGCTGAGCCTATTATTGAAAAACATGGAAGAAGAATAATGATTCCATTTAAAAGTATTTGAAAATAAAGACTCAACAATCAAAACC